>MU717714.1:6693-28354 GCA_026770625.1 Nicotiana glauca
CGCCGTCTCCCGCCGGTAGGGTTCCGGCGGGCTATGGGAGAGAATGAAGGGGCGGCTAGAGTTTGTTAGGGAAGAAGAAGTGAGAAATGTTTAAGGGTGTAATGTTTTTTTGTGTATTTAAAACCCTTTAATGAACTGAGACCGTTGGATCTAATAAACCAACGGCTCAGATTCATTTATCCTTTAACGACACCGTTTCATTTAAATGACGATTTAATCCTGGCCATTGGATTGATTAAACTAACGGTTCAGATTAACGTTATTACACGACGCCGTTTCTTTATTATGTGGCCTTCATCACATGACCGTTGGATCAATTGAATGAACGGCCCAGATCCCTTTACTTAAACGGGGTCGTTTCGGTATAGAATGGGGCAGACCGGGTATAGTCTTTTTGAGCCTGGGCGGTTGCCTCTAATTTGGGTCCTTAAACTTGACCCAATTGGTAATTCTTTGTATTTTTCACATTTTGTATTTTTACAATTATTTTCGCTTGTATGTATTTTTTATTGTATTATTTTTTGTATTATTATTTTCAGTATTTCATTTTTCTTTTTGTATTTTTCTGTGTTTTTTTTCTTTTATATTGTTAAACTAATTAATTTCTATTTTTATGATAATTTTTCAATTAAAGCGTAAAAAATGCCATTTTTGATTTTTCTTTAAAATGAATTAATACTAAAATTGTAAAATTAAATCCCTAATGTATTTGTATATTTTTTGTATTTTTATATTTATTTATTTTTTAATATAAATTAAAATGTAACAATTAACTCCAATTTCAACAAAAATCCACAAAAAATGGTAAAATAATAAAGAAATCATTTATTTAAATTTTTTGGAATAAAATTGCTTAGGGCAAAAATCACATGCTCACACTTCATATTTATCAATTCATTCCTAAGTCCTAATAGTAGGAGATGGACTAAAATAATGATTTGGGTGTTATTGATTGTAGTAATGGGTATACAAGACGTATCTCCTAAGCTACAAATTCAAGTGTTGTTGCAATTTAAAGTTGCAAAATTGGATTGAATTAGCTTCTGTTCTTTGAAGTACGTTGAACTAGGAAGATAATATTTTCTTGCTTTCGGATGATAGACGTTTGGTTCTTGTCCAAATGAAATGGACAAGACTTGTAATTAAGTCTTTACCTAGTAAATCCTAAGTGCTCTTAGTTAGCCACCTAGGCATAGAATGACTAAGAATCATTCTTAGTTTTGTGGCTTTGTGCCACGTTTTTTGGGTGTAATTTATTAATTTTTATTCATTTATTAGTGAATTGGGTAATGTCCTATTACCCAGTAATCAATCAATTACCAGCATAATTTAAAAATTGCCTCAAATTACTTAAAATTCTACTTATTTTTTATATACTTTATATATTATACTACCGTGGTCATATGGTACCCTGCATGGTACTAGTTCATAATTATCGAGTATTATGGCTCGACCCGTATTTTATCCGTAATTGGCCACTTTCAACGAAACTCGTTTTCTTTAATTCGTGTACCCTTTATCTTTCATGATACTTATTTCTCGCATGTTATAAATAGCATAAATACGTTAACCTCAAGATGATCTCATCCCCAAGTCTACGTCGATTTACTGAAGACGAAACTTTTAACATACGAAAATGCGAGATGTAACACTACATATACTTGTGGTGTGAGTTTGGGTGACATCATTTGGTTCTCTATATAATTTGATGGACCCTTAATTTTTATCAATTTGTATCTAAGAAGGTTCTTTCTATCAGGCTAACACCTAAAGAGGATCCACCGTCAAGATTCAACGACCAATTCTATGGATGGTGGAAGGCAAGGATGCATAATGTTATCATGGCTGAAGATTCAGGGCTCTAGGATGTTATCTAGTATCGGACCTGATGAATACAACAAGATTTTAGCATTTCAATCCGCTAAGGAAATTCGAGAAGCTCTCCAAACAACTCGTGAAGGGACAACACAAGTAAAGCAGTCAAAAATTGACATGCTAACCACATAATATGAGCTTTTCAGGATGAAGGATGATGAGTCCATTCAGGTTATATTCTTTTCAGGATGAAGCATGATGAGTCCATTCAGGATATGCACAGTCATTTCACATCTATCATCAATGAGCTTCACTCTCTGGGAGAAATCATCCGCAGGAATAAACTTATCAGGAAGATACTTAGTGTATTACCTGGTTCTTGAGAAAGCAAAGTAAACGCTATCATATAAGCAAAGAATTTGCAGAAGCTGACCATTGATGAACTTATTGAAAATCTGAAGACTTATGAAATGAAGAAGAAAAAGGATAATGAGAGAAGAGAGCCAAAAAAGGAGAAGAACCCGGTCCTCAAGGCAAACAACAATGACTCATGTGGTGAGGATGCTAATATGGCTTACCTTACAAAAAGATTTCAGAAAATGGTTCATAGAAATGAAGGTATTCGAAAAAGGGGCAGCTCTACCAAGCCAAGAGGTTTTGACCTATGTCATAAGTGCAGTAAGTTAAGACACTTCATCAAGGATTGACCTCTCCTCAAGAAAGATCAATACAAACACAACACAAACAAAGCAATTAAGAGGAACCTGGTTCCTGACAAATGATTCAAGAGAAATGATGCCACTAACAATGTTGTGAAACAAGCTCTTCCTGCATGGGGAGACTCTTCCAGCGAATCTTATGAGGATGATTATCAAAGTGACAGCTCCATGATGGCAGTAGAAAGTGAAGTAGCTGAGTATGACTGTATCTTTACGCTAATGGAAAAGTCTGACGATGATGATGGGGTAAACTTTCTAGATGTTCAAAGAAATTTGAAGTCTTATTCTCCGAAATAACTTATATCTTTGGCAAATGTTTTAATTGATGCTTATCATAGTCTTATTGATCGCGATCGTCTCAAATCTACACAATCGTAGAAAGAGCGGGTAGCAACAGCTTTTACCCAAATAGTGGTTCGGGATAGAATTTCCACAGGGAGCTTGGAGTGGAGTTGTATTGCCTGTTTAGCCTAGAATTACGTTTGTACTTCTAATTTCACTCCTAACATTTTTGGGGTTTCTTTATACTAAATACTACTATTGTAATCTAGGATTAAAGCTAAATTATGCTAAAGAGAATATTGCTAAGTTGTATTTAATATGGAGAAAAGCACTAGGGTCATGACACTACCTAGGTGGCTAGCTAACGGGTAGAAGTAGAAGAGATTGATATATTTGGGGCTTATGCTATAACCGTTGCATAATTGTATTCATTCTCACACCTCTCGATAGAGAGAATGATTTTGCCCAATTGACTCTCTTCAGTCCAATTGAGTAGGCCAATTTGACCAAGCAACTAGGGTTCAAGTAGGGTAATTACTCTCTCGAGGTTTAACCCGTTAATTGGGACTATCATTCTTATGGGTCCATCCTAATTCCTTGTTGGGTCAACTTTTAGGGTCATAAACTCTCTTTCTCAAGAAGGGTTAGACCCACAAAGCTTGAATCTGTGTTTGCAACCACCAAGTCTAAATTAAAATATAAAATTAACCCAAATAACAAACACCCAATCTCAATCTCACCCTAGAATGTAACACCCATTAACTACCCACACTAGGGTTGAGCCACAACCCTAGCTAATAGGTTTAGCTAGACATAATTAGAGAAGAAATAGAAGAAATAGATGATGAACTAAACATATTAATTGATTACTAAGTAGAATCTACAATAATGAAGAGTAAAAGTGCCGAAAATGGCAACAATATTGAGTCTCATGAGAGCGGCACTATTCAGAAAATTAAAACTTAACCTAAAAAATGGTAAAATATCCTATTTATACCGGGCTAGAAACACTGGACAAAAATACCCCTGCGGGGTCAACGCGGACCGCGCAAAAAGGTCGCGCGGCCACGTTGGCTCTTGGACTCTTAAAATCTCATCTTTGAAGTTCAAACCGCAGACCGTGTAGAATTGTAGCGCGGCCGCGGTGAAAGACGGGCGTGAACCGTGTTGAAAGTCAGTGCGACCTCTTGGCTAGATGGCCAAATTTCCAGTTCTATAAATCTCATCCATGCGGACCGCACTGATATGTAGCACGGCCACGTGGGACTTTGTCTTGCATTTGTGAGTCTCTGAACCTTACTTGGCGCGGACCGCGTAGAAGTGGAGCGCGGCCGCGCGGCATGCACTTAAATTAGCCAACCTCTGAATCTCCTAGCGTGGCCACGTGGCATATCAGTGCCACCTGCGCTAGGTCTTCCTATTCCTCAGTTCACTTTGTCTTTTACACTTGGCAGGTTTCACTCTGTTTTGAGCTGATCTTTGACATTTGTCTCTTGTCGCTCAAACCTGCAATCAAGCGCAACTTGTAAGCATTTTGGAACTATTTTGTGGCAATTTGTAACAAAAGCAATAAAAAGTAGGGGGTATAATCATGTTAATATCCTAACTTATCAACTCCCCCAAACTTAAACCTTTGCTTGTCCTCAAGCAAACAAAATAAAACCCACCCTTAAAAAGGCAATCCAAGAATTTCCAGCAATCCTAAAGTAACCTCAACAAGCATCAATTGGGACTAACAATTGCCCTCAAACGAATGCATTATTAACACATTTTAAGCTTTCGAAAACTATGGATCAAGTGTGACACAAAAGCATCAAGGGTTGACACATTTCATCAAAGAGCTTTTCTCAAATACCTTGGTCATTGTGGAGCCCAAACTCACACATCCTCAACTCTCCCTAAGCGAACATCACCTTTTAGAGTATTGACACACAAACCGAGGTTGATGGACTTTCTCTCATTTCTCTCACAAAGGTCACAAATCCGGCTCTAGGTACCATATGCTTGCCCCTTATATAAGTATCCACTAATGTAGGTTCCCTTCGACTCAAGATCCTATAGGGCTTTTGGGGAGTCAATTGTGAAGGCTTTTGGGTGAGGTTAGGACATGGTTTTGTTCAAATGGGTTCAACCTTCCCTTAAGAACTTTCTTTGATTCATTTCGGTACACTTTCTTGACTCATTTGAGTAATTCACTTCTGTTCAAGGGGTTAGAGGGACTTATTGTCACTCTTCTTTAGGCAATTCAAATCATTTCTCCTTTTTCTACTTTTGTTTCCACGCCTTTTTCACTTTTGTTTTTCTTGACCCCTTTTTGTTCTTTTTTACCTTGGTCTTTCTTTTTGTCTTTTTATTTTTTTCTTTTTCATTGCCTTGCCTTTCTCTTTTTGCTTTAGTACCTCTTTTACTTTTTGTTTTCCTTCTTGTCTCTCCCCCTAAACTTTGACTTTACCATTGCTCAAGGGAAGTGTGGGTACTAATAGAGGGTAGGAACGGGTATAGGCTTGTAACATTGGTTCATGAAAGAAGAAGGTTTAAGGCTCAAAAGGGTTAACTAGGGATCATTTTGTTGGTAGGCCATGGAATTGTGCATTTTACAATTGGATCAAGGAGAGCCTATAGTCACTTCTCAAGTCAAACTTCACCTATGATTTCGCCTCAACAAACACTCGGGGCAAGTTCTAGACCATCGGCTCGAGACTTGGACTCAAAATTCGATTCCTCACCACACATGCTAGGGGATTGCTAAAGATATCGAGTCGAGGGCCCATAACGACCTTAGTTACGATTCAAGCGCACAATGGTCCAACAAGACCACATGATAATTGTTTGGTCAACACAAGAGTCTCAAGGCCATGACTTTCATCATACCCTAAAACACAACATTAAGTCTTTAACCATGGGATCAAAGGCAAATGTGTTAGGCCCAAGTGAAGCTTTGCCTGAGGTACCCTTAACCACGAAATATCAAAAACAAAAGAAAAATAAAAGGCGGACTCAAACCCTTAAGAAGGTAGTCACTCCATCTATCATCAGGAAGATCCACCTGGTTCACACTATACTCCACCCTTGGAAAGAACCGTGGCATTAAGAAAATCAAGGGCTTATTGCAAACGCCAAAAACAAAACCAAAAGGCTACGAGCCTATCTACTACGATAAAAATGAAAACTTTTTCAAAAATAGAGAAATCTAATGGATATGTACAATAGGGAAGTAGAATATATAATGAGGGATGAATATATCCCAAAAGTGCTTTATATACAGACCAAAAGAGAATAAAAGGTATGAGAAAAGTAGCTAAAATGTAAATTTATATACAGACCAACTAGAAAATCAAATCATCAAAACATAAAATGTGAATCTAATATGTACAGTCATCTAAATAATCCAAAAAGTAGGGCACACCCCTCACGAATAAGAGCTGGCATTGTCCCCAATGCCAACTACATAAATAAGCACAAGAATAGATGAAAGTATATAGAAGGGCTCCCTAAGCCTAGTCTGTCTGCATGGGATTCTCAGTAGTCCCCTGGTCCTCTGTACCTCAGACTGATTCCCGGCCTGCTGCTGCTCTACTACTGGGACAGGGTCCTGCTGCTGGACCGGCTGAATATCTGGTACATCACCGGAAGGTCCCCTCCTGAACCTGCACTAGCTCAATCACTGCACCCTCTGTGCTGGGAAGCTTCCTCTTCTTCCTTGGAGGCCTGGGCTCCTCCTCCTGCTATGGCTAAGATGTTGCTGGATCTAGGGTTGGCTCCCCAAATAGCAAGTTTAAAGGCATCTGATCTGCCAATAGCTTGTCTACGTCCGCTCTAATCTTCTTCACTGACTCCTTAGACACCCTTGACTTTCTCATCTTTATGTGCTCCTTGGCAAGCTCCTTGAGAGCTTTGCCATGTGAATCTAACACCTTAGTCAAGGTCGCCTGAGTCTCCAAAATCTTCTCCTAGTTGTCCAGGAGCTTCTTCAAGATATCCTCAATAGATTGAGGAATCTGAGCAATGGCTAGTGCTGACTGAGCCTCAACTGAAGTGGCCAATATGGACAACTTGGATGTCGCAGCTGACATCTAGTTGTTCAAACTAGCTAATGACTGACTCAATTGGTGGGTAGTGAACGGATGAGTCTTTGATGATGGGACTACCAGACCAGCTGAAGTACTTGGGCCAGCAACAGAAGAAGGACCTGGGGGCAAGGTCTCACCAGTAGTAGTAGCAGGAATGGTGGATGGCCCGGTAGAAGGCTCTACCACAACTGGCTCCTCAGACTGGCCAGGTGGGGAAGAGGTAGGTGGCTGGTACTTCTTTGACTTTAGGTTGTCTAAACCCAACATGCTATACCATGAGTAGGGAGCCACTGGCTTGGTCTTGACATCAAACTATTTCTTATTGACCTCCAGATCCCTAAAGTACATAGACACGATGTTGGGAAAAAAGTAGTTTGTGTTTGTCTCCTGTCCTACAGCAGAAATGACCCTTGAGATGACATTACCCACATTGATAGGAAGCCCGGCCATGATAGATGCCACAACAACAGCCCGAGCAAGAGGAACTGTATGATCATGGGTAGAAGGGTTAATTCGGCTACAAACAAAGGTCAACTACCCTCGAACCTCAAAGTTGAAGGTGTTCCTGTAAATCTTCTCTATGGCTTTCAACCATTTAGGAACAATGCCTGGAATTGCCAGGTAGTTGGCCAACCACGGTCGCACTTCCACACCCGTTGCCAACTTAGCCAAATATTCCAACCCATCCTCCTCCTTGAATCCCAAGTAGTCATTCAAGGACTTTCCATCAAACATCACCATTTTATCTCTCACCTTCGTCACCTTCGTATCTTTGACTATATGAGCAACCTCTCTCACCATATGTTCATTGGCCTCAATACAACTTTCCTTGAAAAATTCCCAGCCATATCTAGTTCGGAACTCCTTTTGCACGTTCAGGTTATGGGGTAGAAGGTCTGTGTCAATGAAAGTTCTTTTCGGGATCAACTTCCTTAAGGGCCACCACTCTCTAAACTTGTGAAATGCCACATGACTCATGAAACGATCTTCCCAAGCCTCAAGGTTTCTAGTTCTATCAACACCCCCGACATGAGGCTCACCTCCCTCACCGTGTCCTGCACTTTCCCCAGATAGTGAAGTTGTGGGTGAGGTGGAGTATTGTGTACCACCACCTGCTGCAAACTCATCAGATGAATTCGAAACTACATTTACTGGTCTTTTGGTTGAGGGTGGTGTTGGAGGAGTATCAACTAGGTGGAGGGGGTCAGTTATGTGAATTGGGATAGACTCTGAGGATATGCTATTGGATGGTACATAATCACTCCCCGAAGAATGAGAGTCCGCCCTATCAGCAGCCCGTATCAGTTTACGGGTTTTTCTTTAATGTTTTCCCGAGCTTGGGGAGTGAGTTTAGCTATTCTCTTTCCCTTAACCCCTCAGGAGGCACCACTTCTCCCAAGTTGTTGTGTTTGTTTACAGTCTTATTTTTTAACCATGATCTGCAAGAAAAAAAATAGACGGCTAACATTGTTAGTGTAAGCACATGTAGTGAAATAGATGAATAACACTAGAGGAGGGCACAGTGGATAGCATAACACAGAAGCAGGATAAAAGTGCGCGGACCGCGCAAAACATTCATGTGGTCGCGCTGAGGGTTACGCGGATCGCGCAAAAGTGAAGCGTGGTCGTGCTTGGCATAAGCCCCAAAAGTCACCTCTCTAAATCTCCCCAATGTGGTCTACATTGATATGGACATCGGCCGCATTATGCCAGTGCGGACCGCACAAAAAATGCAATGCGGCCGCGCTAGTAACAATTTAAGCACACAGACAAACCAACGCGGGCCGCTCAGAAATAGCGCGCGGCCGTGCTGGGCCATGGATTTGAACCGAGCTAGGGTTTTGACAATTTTATCCATTTTTGTTCAATTTTTTGGGTCCTAGTTAACCTTACTAACAAGAAAACTAACCTAGTCATTAACACTAAGAAAAATGGAAAGAAAAAAGAAGTTATACTACTCGGAAGCAAACAAAAAGTAAAAATAAAAACTAATTAATGAAATTTGCAAGAAATGTTACCAGGAATTATGAAGAATCAAAACACTTGATGCAAACACAGAAGATTAGTCTCAGATGAACAGTATAAATTAGGGCTTAGGAAGTCAGAGTGCTAAAAAGGTAAAGTGAGGCCTTGGGTCTCTATTTATAGAAAACAGTGGGACCCCATAACTTACCTACCAGTGCGGCCGCGCAAAAATGATCGCGGACCGCGCTGGATTTATGTCTAGCACATTGAACCTAGCTTCCCATGCGGACCGCACGAAAGTGTAGCGTGGCCGCGTGGAAAACTTCAGAGTGCATTAAATTATGGTTCTTTCAGCGCGGACTGCACAGAAAGGGCGCGCGGCTGCGTGGCAAACTTTAGAGACCTGTTATTTTGTACTTTTGTTTTGCACTGCTTCAACATCATCCCTACAAAATCTCACAAACCATTAGCTCAAAAGTCCTAGTCTACAAAGAGAATAAAGGAAATAGAAAATACATGGGTTGCCTGCCAAGAAGCGCCTGATTTAACGTCGCGGCACGATGCATGTTACCATCATATCACTTCAAATGAATGAGTGCCACCACGTGGTTTTCCTCAAACTTTCCCAAATAATGCTTGACACGATGCCCATTGACCTGGAATACTTCACCATTCTTGTTTTTGAGATCAAGAGCGTCAAAAGGAGTCACAAATACCACTGCAAACGGACCACTCCACTTTGACTTGAGCTTTCCCGGAAATAACCTCAACCGGGAGTTGAAAAGAAGAACCATGTCGCCCACCTTGAACTCCTTACCCCGAGCATATTTGTTGTGAAGGTACTTCATCTTGTCCTTATACAATGATGAGCTGGAGTAGGCATGAAATCTAAACTCATCAAGCTCATTCAATTGCTCCACACGGAGATTGGCTGCAACATCCCATTCCAAGTTCAACTTTCTTAATACCCACATAGCCTTGTGTTCTAATTCCACCGGAAGATGGCAAGCCTTACCAAACACCAACCGATACGGAGACATACCAATTGGAGTCTTGTAAGTAGTCTGATAAGCCCAAAGAGCATCATCCAATTTCTTCGACCAATCGTTCCTATTAGCATTTACCATTTTGGACAAAATACTCTTTATTTCCCGATTTGAGACTTCCACTTCACCGCGAGCTTGTGGATGATAGGGGGTGGTCATTTTGTGGTTAACTCCATACTTAGCAAGCAATGAGTCGAAAGCCTTGTTGCAAAAATGGAACCCCTCATCACTAATGATAGCACGAGGGGTGCCAAACCTAGTGAAGTTACTTTTTTTCAAGAGCGCCACAATGGGCTTCATTGTTGGGTAAAATTACGGCTTCAACCCACTTTGAAACATAGTCCACCGCCACGAGAATATAAGTGTTCCCATAAGAGCTCACGAACGGGCCCATGAAATCAATGCCACAAACATAAAAAATATCCACCTCGAGAATTGTATTGAGAGGCATTTCATCCCTCTTTGAAATCCCGATGGCTCTTTGGCATGCATCACATCTCTTTACCAAGTCATTAGCATCTTTAAACAACGTCGGCCAATAGAAGCCTCAACTCAAGACCTTTGAAGCCGTCCTCACCCCCCATGATGGCTACCATAGGGAGAAGAGTGACAAGCCTCCAATATGTTTATTTGTTCACTTTCCGGTACACATCTTCTTATCACCCCGTCTGTGCAAACTTTAAACAAATACGGATCATCCCAATAAAAATCCAAGCTATCCGCTTGAGTTTCTTCCTTTGGTTAGAAGAGAGCTCACAACGGACATTTTTGGTCACAATGAAGTTGGCGATGTCCGCGAACAAAGGCATATCACACATTGAAACGGAAAGAAGCTGCTCATCGGGGATGTATCATTTATCTCAACAACATCACATGGTCTCCCCTCTTCCTCTAGCCAGGACAAATGGCCCGCAACTTGATTCTCGCTTCCCTTCCTATCCACAATCTCTAGGTCAAATTCCTGAAGGAGTATCACCCACCTCATCAATCTTGCTTTCGAATCCTTCTTTGTCATCAAATACCGTAGGGGCTGCATGGTCCGTGTGTATGATCACCTTTGCCCCCATAAGATAAGGTCGAAATTTCTCCATCGCAAACACAATATCCAATAGCTCTTTTTCCGTCACCGTGTAGTTTCTTTGGGCCACATTCATCATTTTTCTAGAATAATACACAGGATGGAACATCTTGTTGATCCGTTGGCCTAGCACCGCACCTACCGCTATATCACTCGCATCGCACATAAGTTTAAAGGACAATTCCCAATTAGGTACGGTGATGATAGGAGTTGTGGTGAACTTGTGTTTCAATAGCTCAAAAGACTCCATGCACTTCTCATCAAAGATAAACCTGACATCCTTCTCCAATAATTTGCAAAGTGGGTTCACAATTTTCGAGAAGTCTTTAATGAATCACCGGTAGAACCCGACATGACCAAGAAAACTCCTCACCCCTTTAACAGAAGTAGGGGGAGAGAGCTTTGAGATAACCTCAATTTTTACCTTATCAACTTCAATTTATGTTTTGAGATTTTGTGACCTAATACAATACCCTCTTGCACCATAAAGTGACATTTCTCCCAGTTGAGCACAAGGTTGGTTTCTTCACATCTTTCCAACACCCTATCCAAGTTCACCAAACATTCCTCAAATGAATCCCCCACCACGCTGAAATCGTCCATGAAGACCTCCAAGATATCCTCCACCATATGGGTGAAAATTGCCATCATACACCTTTGGAAGGTCGCCGGGGCATTACATAGTCCAAATATTATTCTCGAGAAAGCAAACGTGCCGTAAGGACATGTAAATCTTGTCTTCTCCTGATCCTCCGGGGCAATGAGAATTTCATTGTACCTTGAGTAGCCATCTAGAAAACAATAAAAGGCCCGGCCCGCAAGACGATCGAGCATTTGGTCCAAGAATGGTAGTGGGAAATGATCTTTTCTTGTCACCTTGTTAAGCTTTCTGTAGTCCATACACACTCTCCTACCCGTAACCGTCCAAGTAGGAATCAACTCATTGTTGGCATTGGTCGCTACCTTCATTCCACCCTTCTTTGGCACACATTGGACCGGAGAAGTCCATGAACTATCCAAAATCGGGTAAACCACGCCGACATCTAGCCACTTGATAACCTCTTTCTTAACCATTTCTTGCATCGCCTCATTTAATCTTCTTTGATGTTCAAGAGAAGGCCTTGCATCCTCCTCCAAAATGATCTTGTGCATGTAAAATGTGGGACTTATCCCCCGAATATCGGCCAATGTCCATCCAATTGCCCTTTTTTGCTTTTGAAGAACCACCAAAGTGGCGTCAACCTACATGGTAGTTAAGCAAAACGAAAGAATAACAGGTAAAGTACAATTAGAGCCCAAGAATTCATACCTGAGGTGAGGAGGAAGTGGTATCAACTCCAACACCGGTGGCTTCTCAATAGATGGCTTAGTTGGTGGAGATTTGCAATTTTCAAGATCCAATGATAATTTTCTAGGCTCAGATGAATATGAACCCATGCCATGCAATAAATTCACGCACTCCACTCTTCCAGCATCCTCATTGACATCCGTATTAAGAAGAACGACCTCAAGTGGATCTTCAACATTAATCATCGCGCTTGTGTCATTCACTATCACCGCCGTGACAATGTCCACAAACGAGCACACCTCAATGCTATTTGGTTACCTCATAGACTTGTACACATGGAACACCACATTCTCATCACCAACACGAAAGGTCAACTCTCCCACCTCAACATCGACCAAAGCCTTCCCTGTAGTTAGGAAAGGTCTTCCAAGAATAATTGGGACTTCAAATTCCACCTCACAATCCAATATACGAAGTCAGCCGGCAAGATGAATTTATCAACACAAACAAGGACATCATCAATTATACCCAAAGGCCGCTTCATTGATCGATCTGCCATTTAGAGCCTCATTGAAGTTGGGCGAGGTTGTCCAATTCCCAAGTCTTGAAGACCGAATATGTCATTAAGTTTATACTCGCCCCAAGTCACAAAGGGCTTTTGCAAAGTCAGTACTTCTAATGGTACATGGGATAGTGAATGCACCGGGGTCCTCAAGTTTTTGAGCCATGAAATGTACAATTGCGCTCACTTGATGAGTCATCTTGATTGTCTCACACTCCATTGACCTCTTTTTCGTAACCAAATCCTTCATGAATTTTGCGTACCCCAACATTTGTTTAAGGGCTTCCACCGATGGCACATTTATAGTAAGACTCTTCATCATTTTAATGAACTTCTTGAATTGGTTGTCTCCTTTTTGCTTTGCTAGCCTTTGAGAGTAAGGAGGAGGCGGCCTAGGCATGGGTGCCTTAGCCTTGGGAACTGCCGGCTTGGGTATATCAATAATGTGTTCCCTAGACGGGTTCACGGCATCTTGAGTCTCTACCCCAACCTCATCATTAATATCAATCCGCACATCATTTTTCACACTTGGTTCAACCTCATTTTCAACATTCAAAGGCACATCATCATTATGCAACTCAAATTCGTTACCCACAACCCGATTTTCATTCAAGGCATGCACATAATCCTCTTCTGCTTCTCATTGTCACGGCCATCACATGGTTATTCCCTCCCTTCGGGTTCACTACGGTGTCACTTGGTAGAGCACCCTTAGGTCGAGTATTTAATGATTGCAAAATTTGTCCTATTTGCACCTCCAAGTTCCGTATAGATGTAATACAAGAAGCCAATTAAGCATCGGAATCTTGATTCTTCTTCATCATTTGCTCAAACATCATCTCTATTCTACCCATATCACTTCCGGATGAACTAGCACCTTATGACTGAAAAGGAGGTGGATTATTCGGTTGTTAGTACATATGGGGCCTTTGAAAGCCTTGCCCCCGGTTGCCTTGATTGCCACTATTATTCCACCCTCCTTGATTGTTGTTGTTCCAAATGCTATTGTTCCCACTCAAATTTCCACCATTGTTACCTTGATTCCCCCAATTGTTGTTTTGGTTGTTCCCACTCCAATTTCCACCACTTTGTTGTTGATTGTTGTTATTCCAATTTTTGTCTCCTTGTTGATTGCCCTGATTTCCTTGGGGATGCCATTATTGATTTCCCTGGTTTCCTCTATTCCCTTGGTAGTTATTAACATATTGACAATCTTCACTTTGCTCATCATAGCACTCGTTCAAATAACCACTACCATCATCATAGTTATCACAGTTTCCTTGAGGTTGTTGCCCTCTTTGCCTTCTTTTCATCATATTCACTCCTTCCATGGCATTGACTTGGTGCAGGTTTTGAACTTGTTGAAATTGCGCCTTCGCCAATTGATTCATTGTTGTTATGAGTTCTACAATGGCTTGGTCGTGATCATGCAACTCCTTATGCAAATGTATGACATTAGGGTCACCTTGAGGAACGTTTGCCCGGATTTGCCATGCCGAAGAAGTATCGACCATTTCATCTAACACATCACAAGCTTCATTGTAAGGGAGCTTCATAAAATTTCCTCCCGCCAATTGCTTCACAAGACATTGGTTGGTTGTGTTGATGGCTTACAGAATATTTGTTGAATCATCACATCATTCATATCATTATTAGGACACTCTTTAACCATAGTTCTAAATCTCTCCCATTTTTCGTGCAACGGTTCCGTTGGCTCTTGTTTGAAAGCCAAAATTTCATCACGGAGCACCGCCATGTGACTTGGAGAAAAGAACTTGGCAGGAAATTTGTCCGCCAATTCATCCCATGTTGTGATGGAATGATTTGGAAGCCTTTCTAACAAATCCAATGTTTTACCCCGAAGAGAGAATGGGAAAAGCCTCAATCTCAATGCATCCTCTGACACATTTGTTTGTTTACTCCCCCCAGCAAGTATCTACGAACCCCTTCAAGTGCTTGTATGCATTTTGGCCGGAGGCGCCTATAAAATACCCTCTTTGCTCGAGCAAAGTCAACATAACATTAGTTATTTGAAAATTCCCTGCCCGGATTTGGGGAGGAACTATGGCACTCGCACAACCCTGGTTTGGAAGGACTCTTGGAGCTACTCTTGGTGGAGGTGGAGGAGGGTCTGGTATGTTCTCATTTGCATTGGCATTCACAATGGCATTTCGTCCTCTCTATGGAGCTTGAGGTAATACATCTTCTTGTTCAAGATCCTCAACCTCCTCCCCCGCGACCACGTTGCCAAGAGGTTCATTTCCATTTAGAGCCATTTGTACCTGATAGATCGACACAACAAAATTAGTAAACAAGAAGGAAAGAGAAGCAAAACACAAAACTAGCTACACAGATAGTCAACACCGTAAGCTCCCGGAAACGGCGCCAAAAAGTGATCGCGACCGTCTCAACTCTACGCAATGGTAGGAAGAGCAGGTAGCAACAGCTTTTACCCAAATAGTGGTTCGTGATCGAATTTCCACACGGAGCTTGGAGTGGAGTTGTATTGCCTGTTTAGCCTAGAATTGCGTTTGCACTTCTAATTGCACTCCTAATATTTTTGGGGTTTAATATGGATAAAAGCACTATGGTCGTGACACTACCTAGGTGGCTAGCTAATGGGTAGAATTTACTAAGAAGAGATTGATATATTTGGGACTTATGCTATAACCGTTGCACAATTGTATTCATTCTCACACCTCTCGGTAGAAAGAACGATTTTGCCCAATTGACTCTCTCGAGACCAATTGAGTAGGCCAATTTGACCAAGCAACTAGGGTTCAAGTAGGATAATTACTCTCTCAAGGTTTAACCCGTTAATTGGGACTACCATTCTCATGGGTCCATCTCAATTCCATGTTGGGTCAACTTTTAGGGTCATAGACTTTCTTTCTCAAGAAGGGTTAGACCTACAAAGCTTGAATCTGTGTTTGCAGCCATAAAGTCTAAATTAAAATACAAAATTAACCCAAATAACAAACACACAATCTCAATCTCACCCTAGAATGAAACACCCATTAACTACCCACACTAAGGTTGAGCCACAACCCTAGCTAATGGGTTTAGCTAGACATAATTAGAGAAGAAACAAAAGAAATAGATGATGAACTAAACATATTAATTTATTATTAAGTAGAATCTACAATAAGGAAGAGTAAAAGTGCCGAAAATGGCAACAATATTGAGTCTTACAAGCGCAGCTCTGTTAAGAAAATTAAAACTTAACCTAAAAAAGGTTAAATATCCTA
Organism: Nicotiana glauca; assembly: GCA_026770625.1. NCBI lineage: Eukaryota > Viridiplantae > Streptophyta > Magnoliopsida > Solanales > Solanaceae > Nicotiana > Nicotiana glauca. Next base: position 22,767 of record MU717714.1, read on the forward strand.
TTTATACTAGGCTGGAAAAATTGGACAAAAATACCCCTGCGGGATCAGCGCGGACCGCGCAAAAAGGTCGTATGGCCGCGTTGGCTCTTGGACTCTTAAAATCTCATCTTTGAAGTTGGGACGGCGGACCGCACAGAATTGTAGCGCGGCCACGATGAAAGACGGGTGCGGACCGTGCAGAAAGTCAGCGCGGCCGCGTGGCTAGATGGACAAATTTACAGTTCTCTGAATCTTTTCCACTCGGACCGCACTGATATGTAGCGCGGCTGCGTGGGACTTTGTCTTGCATTTGTGAGTCTCTAAACCTTACTGGCACGGACTGCGCAGAAGTGGAGCGCTGCTGCGCGGCATGTACTTAAATTAACCATCCTCTGAATCTCCTAGCGTGGCTGCGTGGCATATCAGTGCGGCCTGTGCTAGGTCTTCCTATTCCTCACTTCATTTGGTCTTTTACACTTGGCAGGTTTCATTCTGTCTTGAGCTGATCTTTGACATTTGTCTCTTGTCGCTCAAACCTGCAATCAAGCGCAACTTGTAAGCATTTTAGGACTATTTTGTGGGAATTTGTAACAAAAGGAATAGCAAGTAGGGGGTATAATCATGTTAAAATCCTAACTTATCACTTATAAATGATAAAAATTCTTTGATTGTGGAACTAGGAGAAGAAAATTATGAGAGAGATGATCTAGTAGTTGTTGTGGTCGATTTGAAAGAAACCATTGAGAGTTTGAAGAAGAAAAAAGATGCCTTAACTGAAAAAATTGCAAACATACAACATTAGAGAGATGATCTAGTGGTTGTTGTAGTCGATCTAAAAGAGACCATTGAGTGTTTTAAAAAGGAGAAAGAAGCTTTAACTGAAAAGGTTGCTATCATTGAGCATGAGAGATATGACTTATTAGTAGTAGTTGTAGACCTAAAGGATACACTTGAGGAACTAAAAGAAGAAGGTAGGCATGAGATTATTCAAAAGGGAAAGGAAGTTGCAAATAAGGCATATCTTAGGATCGAAGATGAGCTAAAATCAGTAAAATCTAGTCTATGTGTTGAACTCTAGAAGAACTAACAACTTCAGGAAGATCTAGGTATACTTAAGAGTGATCTTGAAAAATCACTCAAGTGGACCTGGTTCTCTGATGCTATTACTTCCATGTTTACAAAAAATGAGGGAAACGGGCAGGGAATCAGGTTCCAAAGGGAAAAAAATCCCTACAACCCTCATAGCAAGTACGTTACTGTACCTGATAACTGGCTATACACTCACTGTGGTAACACAAGGCACTTAAGGAAACATGTAAGGCCAGATTTCAATCTCAAAAGAAAAACAAAGTTTTTGCTAAAAAGGTAACTACTACTAGAGAACCTGGTCCCTCATATAAAAAACATGTAATGCTTGTCTGGACCAAAAGAGCACTCATTCACCTCTTTTCCTCACTACAAGAGACCCAAACTTATTTGGGTTCCTAAATCTAACCCTTGATTTCCTTGTGTAGGGAGAAGTGAAAGGGATCAGCCAATAATGGTACATGGATAGTGGCTTCTCAAAGCACATGATGAGAAGCACAAATAATTTCCTTTTAATGAAGGCCCTGCAAGGAGGGAGTGTGTCTTTTGGAACGACAAGAAGGGATACATTCTAGGAGTTAGAAGGATTGGGAAATCTCTCTCTCACTCAATTGAAAATTTGTACTATGTGAGGGGGTTGAAGTATGCTTGCTGAGTGTTTCCTAGATCTGTGACAAGGGAAACAAAGTGGAATTTGTATAAAAATATGCACAGTCACAAATCTTGTGATTGGTGAAGTTGTTTTAATGGCTAAATGATAATAAAATTTTTATGTTGCTGACTTTGAATCCTTGCAAAATAGATATCTTGGTTGTTTGAGTGTTGTTAATGATGATACTAAACTATGACATAGAAGGCTAGGACATTCAAGTTTTACGTTGCTGAACGAATTGGTCAAGAAGGACCTGATTTGTTGTCTACCCAAGTCAAGCTTCAAGGATCACAAGGTGTGTGATGCATATGTAAAAGAAAATCAAGTCAGATCCTCTTTCAAGACCAAAAAGGAAGTTAGTACTTCAAGGCCACTTGATCTCCTCCATATGGATCTATATGGACATATGTGGGTTCCAAGTAAAGGAGGAAAGAAGTACATCTTCGTTAAAGCGAACACTATTCAAGATTCACCTGGACTCTGTTTCTTAGAACCAAGGATGAAACCTTTCAAGTATTTGCCTCATTTGTGAAGAAGATCTAGGTAAAGATATGCCATAATGTAGTATGTATCAAGTCAAACCACGGGACAAAATTTGACAATGCTAAATTAGACCAATTATATGCTGAAAATGGCATCACTCATAATTTTTAGGCTCTAAGAACACCTCAACAAAATGGTGTTGTGGAGAGGAATAATAGGAATCTTGAAGATATGGCAAGAACCACGTTGATTGACAGTGGCATTGCAAAAAGTTTCTTGGAAGAAGCGGTTAATACCGCATGTTACATGGTGAACAAGTGCATGATCAGGTCCTTTCTGAATAAAACCCCATATGAACTGTTGAACGGAAGGAAGCCCAAGCTAACACATTTAATTACATTTGGCTGCAAATGTTTTCTTCTTAACAATGGCAAGGGAATACTTGGAAAATTCGATTCCAAAAGCGATGAAGGAATCTTTCTAGTCTATTCATCACAAAGCAAAGCCTAAAAAGTATACAACAAAAGAACTCAATGTGTTGAGGAAAGCATACATGTGATCTTTCATTAATCTCATCACTCATGTGGAAAATATTCACATGATAAGAGTGATCAAGATGGAGAACAGTCAACTATCACTAGTAAATTCATTGACATAGAAAATGGAAAGGCTAATATGATGAGCCACTTCAAGGAATCAAAGGAATCAAAAGAGGATGGTGAAGCCATATGTCCAACTGATGGAGAGGAACCTGGTTCTTCAATCACAAAAATTAAAGCTGTGAGTTGTCGAAGTTGTCCAAGGCACCCCACATGCTAAGATGAGAAGAAACCAAGGATCATATTCAGAAATACTTGGACCTTTTCACAATGAGATTCAGATGTCTAACTCGAAGCACAAAAGTTCACACCCTCTCGAAAATGTAATCACTCTTCTTAATTCAGGAATTCAAACTAGATCAAAGACAAGAAACTTTCTTGCCTTCTCAGCCTTTCTCTCTCAATTGATCCCAAAAATATCAAGGAAGAATTTAAAGATGCAGACTAGATTACGGCTATACAAGAAGAACTCCATCAATTTGAGAGGAATAGTGTATGGAACCTGGTTCCATGACCTGTTGACCGAACTGTTATAGGAACCAGGTGGGTATTCAGAAACAAACTTGATGAGTTTGGAAACAACATAGAATAAGGCAAGGCTAGTAGTTCAAGCTACAATCAGAAATAATGGATTGACTATGATAAAAAAAATCTCCAATTGCTCAAATGGAGGCCATCAGAATCCTCATTTCCTATGCATCTCATATGGAATTCAAATTGTTTGAAATGGATGTAAAAAGTGCAATTCTGAATGGTTTTCTAAAAGAAGAAGTCCTCGTCAATCAACTACCTGGATTTGAGAGTCATGAGCATCCTGGGCATGTCTTTAAACTTGACAAGGATTTCTATGGGATAAAGCAGACTCCTCGCTCTTAGTATGAAAGGTTGTCAAAATTTCTTCTAGAAAATGAATTTACAAGAGGAAAAATTGACAACACCCCATTTTTGAAGAAACGAGGGAGGAACCTAATCATTGTACAAGTCTATGTTGATGATATCATCTTCGTAGCAATGAATGATTCTCTGTGTGAGAAATTTTTAAAACTCATGGGGAGTGAGTTTGAAACGAGCATGATAGGGGAATTGAATATATTATTGGGTTTACAAGTCACGAAAACTCCTAATGGGACAATGATAAGTCAGCAGAAGTATATCTAGGAGCCGCTGAAGAGATTTGACATGGAAAATTAAAAATCATTGATACTCCATTGCCAAAGCCACTCGTCTGGACATGGATGAACTTGGTTCCTCTATGAACAAGACCATGAATAGAGGTATCATAGGGTCACTCCTGTATCTCACAACAAGCAGACCAAATATTGTTTTTAGTGTGGGACTTTGTGCTAGGTTTCAATCTAATCCAAAGGAATATCATATGAATGTAGCTAAGAGAATCATGAGATATCTCAAAGGCACACAGGTCCTGATTCTCATTATCCCTCAGGAGAAAATTTTGATTTAATTAGGTATGCTGATGCTGATTACGCTGGCTATCTAGTGGATAGGAAAAGCACTTCTGGTATGGCACATTTTCTGGGTTCATGTTTGATCTCATGGGGTACAAGAAAACACAACTCAGTGTCCCTCTAAACTACAGAAGTTGAATATGTAGCATTGCCTCTTGCTGCGCTAAACTACTATGGATTAAGGAGTAGCTGGAAGATTTTAGTGTGTTTTCTGATTGTGTGCCTTTACGATGTGACAACACCACTGCTCTCAATATGGCCAAGAAACCAGTTCAACATAAGAGATCAAAGCACAGAAAATGTTGAAAAAGTGCTCATTTGTATGAACTTTTGCGGCACAGAAAATCAAATTGCAGAAATCTTCACCAAAGCACTGAGTAGAGAGCACTTTGAAACGAATCGCTTGGCACTAGTGTTGATGAAATCAAGCTAAGGACTCGGTCCCTTGGTAATTGGATATGAAAGAAATGTACATGTAAAATGGCTAAAAAGCATTTTCTGGAAAAATCTAACTCATCTCTATACTGATCACGCCCAACTCTAGTCCTAAAAAGGATAAGCAGTCGCTGCAAATATAATCCGGTCAAAAAGTCCGGAGTCGAATCCCACAGTGAACTAAGGCTTAGCTGTATCTGTTTAATATTACCAAGAATACAAGATTGAAAAATAAATAAACAGCTAAAAACTAACTATGCTTGAATTGTAAACAATTGAAATAAAGGTCTAAGGTAATGGTTTTCCCCGTTGTTGATTTCCTTAGTTGTATGTTTCTTATAGTTTTGACTTAATTGCCTCTATCAATCATGAACTTTCCAGCTATCATAAATATTTCTCAAAAATTATGATAATTTACTAAACGCACTCTCTCAAGCTACGCTAGCTAGATTCGCATTACAGTTCACTTAGATCGCACCCGAGGTATCGTTATCTCTAATCCAACCTCTAAACCCTCGGTTATGACTCTCGTCTATACTCCGGGAGTGATGTTTTTCAAACAACTACCTAAATATGCACTCTCTTTCAAGCACATACATAATAAATAGGAACGGCTAATTGAGGATCATTTCAATTAACCACAATCAAAATGTAGTTGAACAAACAGAGATAAACAACCAATTCAATACTATATTAATATAACAACCAAATCATCCCCAACAGGTTTCACCAAAACCTTAGATTAGAAAATTTAGCTACTCATGAAATAAAAAAAATCACAAAATAATTCATATTCAAAGGAAAAAGAACAAAGAAGAAGATTAAAGATTGATGCCCAATGATCCTCCTTGCCTCTTTAGGTCTAATTTGTGTCCAAAATATGTCCCC
>MU717714.1:50558-71540 GCA_026770625.1 Nicotiana glauca
TAGTATAACTATATACTCCTATAGTATATTAGTATATGGTAGCGGTATAATGTTATGTAATAGTGTTCTTCTTCGGTTATTACTGTAGTTGTGTTCTTATTCGATTTTCAACTAAATTTTTTTATCTCAATCACCTCAAATCAGCTCCAAGTCTTGACTAAACTGACTCAACATTTAGTTACAGTTGTCAATCGATGTTTTAATCACACCAATCAAAATCTAATCAAACAATTACAAACTCGAGAAATGCAATTTATAATTTTCAAGTTTCAAAGTCTTTCAACGATTGATCTAATTTTTCTTACAATAAATCACTATGAACTTCTCAAAAGATATTAAAAATAATTATTTGTAACATTGCACGTACAAAATAGTTATTTAGCTTATCATTAAACCATATCAAATCTCACTCATTAAAATTACAATAAAAAACTGGGCAGTGACTCAAACAAACACAAACACTACGAGAAAATATGAGATATATAAGACGGAGATAGTATTTTGTTGCTGGCAAAAAAAAACAGGAAGAAGGGAAGGGGAAAGGGAAGCTCTAAGGAGGAGAGAGGTTGGTAAGGCAATTGGAAAATGGGCGGACGGGTACTAATTTTGGTTGGATTAGATAGGTATAATAATTATTATTAAAATAAGTAAAACCTGGATTATTATTTTGGGTTTAGTAGGTAGTTAGTGTAGTTTGCTCGATTAAAAGATCACTAAAGTATGGCCGAATTCCTTTTTCTATTTGCGTGATCTTTTCTAGTGCTCTAGATAAAGTAAATGAAAATGACGTGCAGCCACGAATGCTAAAATGAAGAATTTCAACGTACTCGTACCATTGCCATTATTTTATCTTAATACTTATTCTTAACATTATAAGGGAAACTTAAATAAATGTCCCAAATAAATATCAGCTTACGAATCTCTAGCCATTAATCATAGATTTATTAAAATTAGTCAATAAAAATTAAAAAACAAATAATAGGGTTCTTTCTCTCAAAGAATCGCATGCAAAAATTACCTTCCATGTTTTTAAGCGTGATTAGCAACACTAGATACACGACGGAAAGAAAATTTTATGGATGACGCAGCAAATAAGATGATAAAATATAAAAAATATATATAATATTCAAAAAATCTAAACAAAAAAGAAGTTTTTTAATGGGTATAGTTGAAATTCATTAAAAATATATAGATAAGTCGATATACAAAATTTGAGGAAGATTGGAGGTGATTTGGGCTGGCTTTGTATCAAAATTCGTAATTAAATCGAGTTCAAAAAAGTCTTTTGCGACACATGTATCAAACATGTATCACGCATGTATCTCACACACATGTATACATGGACATACATGTGATACACAATAGATGCAAATATGATGCATATGGGATACACAAATGATACATAGTGTGATACACATTATATTTTTAATGTTCAATTTTTACCGAATTTTCAATTCAAACCACCTCAAAACTTCGTCAAATAATCCCAAAGTGAGACTCAAGCTCCTTAAGTTGTGCCCAATCTATTCTAATAATATCCACTCAAAATAAAACGAAATATTGATATTTTTTTTGCTACAAATAGTTAATTGGCTAATTTGACTAATATTAGTAATATTTTATCAATTGGACAATTTTTATAATGAGCTACCTATAAATAGACATAGCCGGTAATTTCCGAAACCCTGTTCCAGATCCAATTGATATAGGACTTTGGGCTAGAAATCATGTTTGCCCAATGTACCAAAACGAAAAATATTATGAAAATTATGTATTACTCCACATCCCATTTTTAATGTTGTCGTTGATTTGACATAGAATTTAAGATTTTAATCTGAATTATGTATTACTCCTATTAATGCAGTGAAAAGTATTCAAATATAACAATTATATAAAAAATAACAATTAAAAGTTACAAAATAATATCACAAATTGCTACATACATAACTTAACTATGTGAATAACTGATATACATTTTCTTAACAGAAGATGTCTATCTCAATGGTTTACGTAATACTAACTTTAACTCAGCGAAAAAATAAAAGAAGAATAAGAAGAAAAATGTGTTGGGAGGATGAGAGCCACCGTCCAAAAGCAAAGCCCGAGACAGAAATGCGCGAGTGACGAGGCTGTGAACGGAACTCTATTCAATTGAGAGCAACATCCAACAAATTTCAAAATCTGTCCCTATCGTTTCAGTTTTGGCCACATCTGCTGCACCATTAGCAGTAGTTCCGTGTGAGATTCTCATTTTCCCCGATTTCTTTCCTCTCTCTAGAATCAACCAAGTTACTCTCCTAACAAATGGCGGATTGGGGACCAGTGTTAATAGCGGTGGTGCTGTTCGTGCTGTTATCACCAGGGCTGCTGTTCCAGTTACCTGGCCGTGGAAAAGTGGTGGAGTTCGGTGGTATGCAAACAAGCGGTGTAGCCATTCTGGTCCACACCGTCATTTACTTTGGCCTTATCACCATCCTCCTCATTGCCGTTGGCGTCCATGTCTACACCGGCTAAGTATACAACAACTTCACTTTACTTTACTTAGCTCTACTGGATCTCTGCTCGGATCAGAAATTTTTATTTTATTGCTCTCTAATTAAGGTGTAATTTTTCTTTGGTCAAGAATTGTTAAGTATGGTGATGGTTCATGGATATTTGCTTTTTGATTTTCGAATTTACTAAGCAGATTGTACTAGTAAGCTAATCTGGTTGGTGATTTTCTTCGATTAGTTGTATATGGGGTGTTTTGCGTTATCTACTACTTCAATATCATTAATAATGATTCTGCCTCCCCACCAAAAAAAAAAAAAAAAAAGAGAGAGAAAAGGGAAATGATTCTGTAATACTTTTGGTGAACACCATTTTAGTACAACAACAACAAAATCAATAGAATTTCACCAATGGGGTTCGGGGAGAGTTGATTATAGCAGAATTTACCTCTACTCGGAAGGATATAGAGACTATTTTCGGGAGAACAAGCGAGCGAACAAACATTTTAGTGTTTGAGATAAATAATTAAGATAATCATTCTTCATTATAGGGTTAAATGTCTCTAACTAGATACTTTAAGAAGAAGGGAAAAAAAACCAGTATTTATTTCATTTCACATAGAGACTAGAAGCAGCTTCTAGTCATTTTGAACTCAAGCGCTCTCTCTCGTATTTTATGTTGCTAGTTCCAAATAAAGAGGATTGAATTCAAAGTTGACAACCACTTTGTAAGCAACCAAAATGACGGTCACATTGCAAGAGATTTAAGGGTTTGATTATAAATAAAGATAATAAAAGATTGCATTGAAATATTTTGAGTAGTTTTAAGATATGCATATAACTAAATATTGTAAAGGTTTGGGCGGTATAGTAGGTTATATAGGATCAGAAATGAGGTTTTTCGGAGGAGGAGCACAGATGTCCCGGTTGTCACACCCCTTTATATCCCTCAAATAATATGTATATGGATTTTTGGGTTAAAAAGTTTTTCCAATTGAAGTGACAAATTTGAGTAGAGATTATTTTATTTATAGAGTTGTCACTTGGAATTGATTTTTAGGTGTTCCAAGATACCATTTATTTGAATACCTAGTCAAAGGAAGGTTTGACTCTATTTTATTGGTCCACGAAATAAAGTTCGGATAAGGAATTCTATTGACCGATGAGAAGGTGTAAGACACTCCCTGAGTCCCGTGGTTCTAGCACGATCGCTTTATTGACTTAAACTTGGCTTTAATTATTTATGGACAAATCCGTGATTTACATGATTTTCATGTTTTACTTATCCGCTTTTATTTCTTAATTATTAAAATAAAAACTAATTTTTTTAATAATATTACACTGACATAATCATGTTACGCAAGCGAATGCGTGATCGAAAACAAAATTACTTAACTTGTCGTAATTCTGCCTCACAAGCGAATCTGAAATCATGACAATCAATTTATTTGTGGTACTTTTTGAGAATTTACTACATTAGAGAAAATTAATTATTGAAAGTCAATTATCGCGCTACGCAAGCGAATCCGCGAGTTTAGCAAAGGATTAACTAAGTTAAAAATTAAATAAATTTAGTAGGTATGATATAAGATTATTGAATTAATTAATCAAATGTTAAACATCACGCTACGCAAGCGATTCCGCGAGTCTAAAGCGCGCCTACTAATTGCCTAGCGTTTAAATTAATTAATGAAAAAAAGCGATTAAAATATTAAATTATTTTAATCATGGAGCAGAACCAGGTTGTGGTTAGTGTTGGTTTAAGAAAGCAATAATTAAAGACTTGAAGTGGCCAACTGTCTTTTATCATTATCATTATTTTATTTTTATTTTTTTTAGAAGAAAAGAAAATGGGTCAACTGAAACTACTTAAAAACGGGCCTGCTGGCATGCTTGACACTAAACGGGTCTAGCAGTAAATATTTAATTAGGCCCATTTATTCAATTCCAATCTTATTTCTCGGCCCCAAATCTATCAGTTATATTTATTAACTTAACATAAATATTCAAACATTGCACTAATGTATGCCAGACAGTCAATAAAATATTACTAGAACTTTTTCATTGTTCACATCATTGTTGACATTAATTCAATAAATTCTACAAAGATATCTTTTGAATAATATCACTTGTAAGAAAAGAAGTTAGCTAGAAAAGTATAATATTAGTAAATCACAAACCATATTAAGACAAAATTAATACACCAACATAGCTTCTACTTTAATAAACTAAATAGGAAAAAAATCATGCTACAAGACTTCACTTCTTGTTTTAGTTCTTGATGTATTGCCATGAAATTCAGATTTTAAATCACTATTTATAGCAACAACATAAAGATATCCCAACAAGATCACAATTATACACAAACACACAACTAAAAGGATTTAAGGGAAACTAGCAGCATGGTCATTGAAAGCTGGATTTTATAGCTTTAAATATTGATACATGGAATAAGATATTCATATTCCTTTTGTAAGCATGAACTCATACTCATAAAGCACTAAATGATCGTAAACATCCCAAGATTATATTTTATTTCTTGTAACAACCATAGCTACACTAAAAGGTGAAAGGAATACCTAGTAGGAGCATAATAAACTCACGAGCAAACCAAAGGCAACACACTTGAAACAGCACCAACAGTATCCAACAAAAGAAAACGAGCTAATCCAGAAATTTCAATAGAAAAACTCAAACGGACTTTCCAGGAAAGAAGAAGCAAGAGACTCGCATCAAAGACCTTTGTATCTTTAAGGTATTCCTTTCTCCCAGATACTCCAAAAGGCTCTGAAACTCTCTATTATTTTTTGTGTTCTTCTTTTGAGTGTCCAGGATATTCAGACCACTCCAAGATAATACGGAAAGACCTTCCTTTATAAGAGAGGAGGACTTTAAGGACATATTTTATTTTTAGCCAAAAATCTATCCAAAATAATAGATTTTTGATAAAAAAAATCTGTCCAAAATCAGAAATATGTCCGATGAACAGTTTGCATTACCAACCGTGAACAGAATTTTGGAGTATTGTACTCCTAAATAGTTTGCAACAGTGAAAAGCAAACAGATAAAGGTCCTACACTCAAGTACTCTCTATCTTTATCAACATTGAGCTAAATTTAACACTCAAACCTTCAAACTACCCAAACTATGGATTGTGCAAACTAACATGAAGCGATTGAGATTACAAACTATTGTGCAAAACAGAAACTAAACGAGCATTACTAAATTATCACACATGACTAATAACAACTTAACAAATGACTAACTAAATAAATAATTCAACTAATCTTTTTGATTTTGTTCATGAAACTAGCATAAAACATTTAACTATCGACCGGCTAAGTCGAAAAACTAAAAAGTCAAACTTAACAAATTCACGCAAAATAGTCGATCGGCTAGGTCGAAGAACCAAAATTCGGGTCTAATAGACAATAACGAAATACTCGATTGGCTAGGTCGAACAACAAGAATTTCAAATATAACTATACTAACACATTGAACAATCACATCCGAGTAATAATAATAAGTAAAGACTAACAATTGAATGATAAAATTACAAAAGATGAATTGAAAACCAAAGCATGGCATACTGGCCGAGAATAAGAAAAAGAACTAAAACAAAAGGACAAGATTTGGTATTTACCACTGCTCGAGGCGACGATTCCGACCTTTGAACACCTTTTTCTTGATTATAGATGATGGTTCGGGCATCCTTTAAAGCACATCCTTGAATTCATCATGGTGTCACAAAGAAAAGAACGCTTAATAGTCGGGGAGGAAAACTGGAGGAAGGTGTGGCAGCTTGGTGGTGGTAGCCGGCAGTGGCGACGGTGAACGGCGGCGTCAGGTTTCTGTCAGAGTTTTAGGGTGAAACCAACATAGGATAATAGATTATGTGGAGCTCTACACGCCTCTGTAAGTATTTTATGAAGGAGAGGTCTAAAACTCGATGAATTTACAAAATAAAGTGAGCTAGAGTTTCGAATCTTGGTTTATTCGTGGAATTTGGGAGGGATTCAAGGGATTTGGTTCATGAATTCATGAAAAGTAAGAGGAGAGGAAAAGATTGGCATTGGTTGGAGGGTGTTTGTCCATCGGAGGATGGCGCCGCTGCCATGGGGGACGGGCAGCGGCGGTGGTGGAAGAAGAAGAGAGGAGAAGGTGTCTCTAGGGTTTGGGAGAGTGAAATGAGGCCAAAAATCTAATTATTGGGCCTTTTAAATGACAAATATAATTGATTTTGGGCCATTGGATCATGGATAATAGAAGGCTGAGGTTTATTCTTGAATTACTTAACCAAAAAGACGTAGTTTCGATATAAAACTACGTCATTTTGACCCTCCTGTGGCAACCCCATTTGGACCGGATCTTGGATCTTTAGGCTTCTACTTTTAGGCCAATTTTGGCTCAGTTTCAATGAAATTACATTAGCCCAATCCCTTGATCCCTAACTATATTATTTAGTCCTAAGGAAAATATATAAGCAGAAGAAAATATTTTTGGGATATATAATTTAAAGTTGCAAACTAAAATACACAAATAAAAGGTAAAAAATATATTTTTGGTATTTTTAATAAAGGAATGCAAATAAAAATGCATAAATAACTAAAAATCATCCAAATATTAGTATTTATAGGAGAATTAGAAGCGAGCAAAAATTAGGTATTCACAGCTGCCCCGCTTTGCTCGAGAAGAGGAAGAGTTTTCGTGCAAAGAAAAGTGAACATCGTGGCTAATTTTTGCTCACATATCACTCCAATGAAAGCATTTTTTGAAAAAAAGTGACCGAACCTTGATTCTGAGATTGCCTAGATATCCTTGGCTATAAAGGAATCATATCAGTGTAGTTATAGAAAATTTTGGTAGCTGAGACTACCAGATACTGGAGTTAAGACTGTTGCTGCCGCTGTTATTGCTATTACTGTTACTCGCTTCTTACATCAAAAGAAAAAGAGGAGAGAACTACCTATGTCTGCAACTAAGAGTACAAAATTCCTATATATGTGTCTTCTAGAGTCAATTCTTGATTCTTGACCTGTTCGCTTGTGTTGACCTTAGATTAGATCTTGATGCCTTTTTGAAGAAAAAATTATGGCCCATTCTAGATTTCATGATTTCCTGCTCAGAACTTGAGAAGATGAATCTCGAGATGCCGAGTTATTAATGCCTCATCGAAACTAACTCCAACTGTCATATGATCGACAATCTTCTTTCTTCTGATGAGAACTGAAATTGCAAGTTCTAAACTTTATAGTATGTGCTTTACAGTAGGGTCCTGCAAAGCTATCAAAGACGAACAAAACGAACACAATTTTTCTGCCCCAGTCTGGTACTAGGAAAAATTTGTGAGTTATTAGAGAAAGCTATAAATTATCTAATTCACTAAAAGGAAGACAAAGACAGTAGTATAAACTACTATGTGAAGATATACCACCATGGGGTAGTACCCTGTGTTACCAAAGGGAATGGAATTAGAGGATGGTACCATGTATTATCGAAGGGAAACGTAACTGGGGGTTAGCACCCTGTATTACCAAAGAGGAGTGTAATTATGGTTTGATATCCCATATCACTAGGAAGGGATGTAACCATGGGTTGGTACCCTGTATTACTGAAGAGAAATATAACTAGGGGTTGACACTCTTTATTACTAGGAAGAAATCTAACCAGGGATTGGAGCCTTGTATTACTGATAAAGTGCTGAATTCCTCTAGGAGAAAAGGTTCTACCTGAGTTAAGTTATATTAAAAAACTTGAGCGAAGTGTACTTCTACCCGAAACTATGAGCTGGATCCCCCTAAGCAAAATGGTTCTACCTGAGTTAAGCTATATTAAACAACCTGAGTGAAAAGTACTTCCGCCCGGAACTATGAGCTGGATCCCTCTAGGTGAAATGGTTCTACCTGAGTTAAAGCTATATTAAACAACCTGAACAAAAAGTACTTCCGCCCGAAACTATGAGCTGGATCCCCCTAGGAGAAATGGTTCTACTTGAGCTAAGCTGTATTAAACAACCTGAGCGAAGATTACTTCTATCCGGAACTATGAGTTGGATCCACCTAGATGAAATGGTTCTAACCTGAGTTAAGCTATATTAAAAAACCTAAGCAAAGATTACTTCTACCCGGAACTATGAGCTAGGTCCCCGTAGGAGAAATAGTTCTACCTGAGTTAAGCTATATTAACCAATCCGAGCAAAAAGTACTTTCGCCCGGAATTATGAGCTGGATCCCCCTAGGCGAAAAGGTTGTACCTGAGTTAAGCTACGTAAAACACCCTGAGCGAAGAGTACTTCTACCCAGAACTATGAGCTGGATCCCCCTAGGCGAAATGGTTCTACCTGAGTTAAGCTATATTTAACAACCTAATAGAAAAGTACTTCCGTCCAGAACTATGAGCTGGACCCCCCTAGGCGAAAAGGTTCTACCTGAGTTAAGCTACGAAAATGGGAGGTGTGAACAATAGTGATGCATACTGAAAATAAAAGAAAAAGGGGATTTTAAGGAGCTTACGTTTGGTGACACTCGTTCTTTTAGAATCGCCATTTTGCACTGCTTTGTTTCTGCTTCAAACAAAGAAAAATTTGTGAGTTTTCAAAGTGGTGGTTGGTTTGTGGCCTTGATGCCCTAAGTAGTTTCATTCACGGCCACTACTGTCGAAGAACCAATTCTGTCAGCGTGGTACCGAGGTGTTCAGCTACTCTATATCATTTTTTGTAGACCTTATCTTTCTAATATTGCCCCCAACTATTTCATACCCAGATGTCCATGGTGTCGCGCCCCCTTTTTCGCTCTCATTTTTACGGGGAGAAAAGGTTCGGGTTTCAACATTCATGGGGGTTATAATTCATTTTCTTTTGGGAATTGGGTATTTTGAAGAGCCGCCACCTAACGGATTATGGTGCGTTAGGGTACCTAGAGCGATTAACTCTTAAGTTGGTTTGCGTTACCAGAGATTTAGGGTAAGGGCGCGAAATAACCTCGAGGGAAAGGTATTAGACACCCCTCTTGGTCCACAACTGTGGGTCCTGGCCGAACTTATATTTATGAATTAGTCCTCTAACAAATAAGTAGTTGAAACAAATAATTGCAAAGAAAGCATGTTGGACATTGTATGACTCAGACAATAAGACAAAGAGGTTTTGAACATGTTATATAGAAAAGTAAAGTTTTAGGCAAAGGGATTTAGGGAAGGAGGGGTCCTAGGTTGGTTAGCCTACAGGATCACCCCACGCAATGCCCGGTAAACACTCCTCAATGAGGGGCTACATGTGACATTAACGTGTAGTTATCATATCCAGTTCTACCCAAGTCCCTCCCCTGGGTCATAGCCTAAAGCGTTCTAATTACCTTAATAATATCCTATGTGTGCACCATACGTCCATTCCTTGTGGTCCTGGATGTATTTTAGGACCTCTAAATATGAAAGTTCTAGACAACCCCTAAGGTGCTTAAAAGGAGAAAAATTATAGGTGACATGCAAGAACACGTAGGACTGAACATATAAAGGCAGAAAAGAAGCAGTTAAGAGGCCCGGGTTTACCTCCACAAATAATGCACATAAACAGCATCTCTCAAACACAAACAAGAGGCATTTTTATTAGACAGGATCCTGAGGCATAATGTCCCAGTGAATATCAAAACACAATAGAGATGCAATTTTATTTTATAACTCAGAAGCAGGGGCTCTAATCAGTTCGCCTACTGATTTTAAGCTGTGAGTTGTTAAGCAATGAACACAAACGAAAATAGTTCACAGTTTATAAGGGTTGGTTACCTAAGGCTTTCCTAGCCGTGGAATTATGCACAGTAGTTACAGAGTCATTAGCAGTTCAAAAGTCAATTGTGCCTAAGAGCATGTCGTTCTAGGTGTTACAAAAATACAAGGATTATGACTAGTTTTATTTAAACAGGATAATCAAATATGGGACTGTTTTTATATCTTTCATAATCAGTAGTTTACACTAGGTGTGACTGAGAAAGTACGAACGAGATACTAAAGCATGGTATCTTGTATGCACATAGAAATGCAGAATGATTACAGGATACACAGAATTACTAAAGCATGATTTCTAATATGCACGACATGATTGCAGAATTTCCTGAAGCAGTTTTTCTAAATGCACAAAAAGGTTACAACATTGTGGAGCGTGCTGTCAAGTGTGAAGGAGTAGCAGTTCTATGTTAATATTGTTGTTTATCCTAAGTGATAAAAATAATATCAAATGAGATGCTGAAACAGTATACCTAAGAACATGATATCTAATGCATGACATACTTGGAATGTATTGGTCCTAAATTTGGATTCTAATGGACATATGGGAATGTAAACCTAGGGCATGGTTTCTACCCATTGATATTGATAACATGCATAGCTACCCTCCCATTTTCACTATCCATCCACAGTATCTATTTACAACAAATTATTACAGACCAATATTGCATGAATTACATAAGTAGATAAGAAAAATAAGAAGTTACTCTATAGGGAGGCTGAAAGTAGGCCCAGATTTCCAGAGTTTTCAATGCCAGATTGCCTCACAGCCTTTCACATAATCCGGGTGTGTCAGGGTTTCCTAAGGACCTCAAGGGATCCTAGGCAGTGCTCGTACCCAAATTTTATAATCATAGTTAAGTTAGTGCAGTGTGGAAGGGCCAGCTCTAATGTATTAGAGTTCAAAGGGATCTCATAGGGATCCCTAAGCAGTCACACATTAGAGGGGCAGAACTTAAAACCTAAGAGTAGATGTTAAAGTGCTTGAAAAGATTTAAGTAGGAAAATAGTTTGAAAAGAGACTTGTCTGAAATAGTTTTGTAAAAACAACAGAGACAATTTTGAAAAGAGAATAGAGTAATAAGCAATAGTCCAAATGCAGCACCCAAACCTGGTTCATACATAACCAAGGAACATAGAACCAAGGCAGGTTCAACAACCACAAAAAGGGATAAAAGGATTTGGGGACACATAGGTCACATAGGTAAACACATAGTTATAGTAGCACTTAAGTACATGATCAAAATATTCTAAAGGGTTAAGGAACTTCAGAATTAATACAGAATCAGTTTACTTAAGGATAGCCAATTACTTTGCACAGAAACATTAGTAAGGAAGAGTCACATTGGGGTATAATAAAAGGGGGATAACATTTCATAAACATGCTGAGTCTATGGGAAGGGACATATTCAGAAGCATGCTGAATAAAGCAATGAAGTTAACATATTAGTTGCTAGTTGAACAAAAAAATCATAAGTGAAAACAGACTAGTAACAGGATGAATTGAAGCAATAAAAGAAACATGTTGTTTTTGAAACATTGAATTGAAGTCAGGATATACCAGTAAATAAGATAGTGAACACAAAGCGAAGAATAGGAGAACACAATAATTAGGCTTGGCTTGCAGCCGGCTAACTTAGAATAGTAGTAGCACAGAGTGAGAGCAGCAAGTTTTGAGTGTGTGAGAGAGAGCTTTTGAACCAATGTGTTCGTGTGAGAGAGTATATATATATAGTTTGAAACTAGGTAGAACAATAAGGTAAGAATCAAAGTCAAGTAGTAATTATGGAACTAGGTATCAATTAGTGTAAGCACGTGATTTTTGCCCTATACGAGATACTCCCACAAATTTCAAGAAAATAGATTTTTTCTAAATATTTATCATTTTATAGGATTTTGTAAAATTTTTATCTTGTGCACGTTTAAGTCATAAAAATACCAAAAATATCACGCATGGTATTTAGGCCTTACTTTTACATTTTTCGGATTAATCGATAATTATTTGTTTTATTAAAATTAAAAATCACAAAAAAATGCTTCATTTTTACACTTTTCCTTTTATTGATTTTTCTCTTTTAATTTAGAATTAAGTAACTTTTATAATTTTTATAGTTAGTATAATTTTATATTTTTTTTTAGGATTTTTAATTCTAGGATTTTTAATAAAAAAAGATAAAAAGAAAATTGGAAATAAAAAAGAAGAATTGGAAGAACCTTCCCTCCCATGAGACCTTTCCCCAAAAATATTTCCCTCCAAAAGACTTTTCCCCATATGAGACATTCCCCCAAAAATATTTTTCCCCCAAAAAACCTTCCCCCAAAAAATATTTTTCCCCCAAAAAACTTTCCCCACACAAGACCCCTTCCACATTAAAAAAACCTACACACCCATAAACATACGGGGGATCTCTTCTTCCTCCTGGCACCATTTGGTCGAATTCCAAAAGAGACCCCTCTGAAGTAAAACGAGATTTCAACTTCAGCGAGCCAAGGCCAGAATCCGGCCAGAAAATATGAAAACAAAATAAACAAATAGAGTTTTTTGAGGTACGGAGATCCAAAAATAATTCAAAGTAAAGTGTTACCTGATTTCTGCGGATTCGAGGAGATTGTCTCACTCATTTTCGGTATTCAAAGCTTGAGTGAGTTGTGATTTTGCTCTTTCTGCCATGATAAGCTACTGACTCCAAATATAATCAGTGATGGACTTTAGTTGGTTTTAATTTTAATCCTTGCACCATTAGGTATGTATTCTCTACACTTGTATTTTCAGATTTGGCCTAATATGAAGCTATGCTTGATTTTGATGCTCTGTTCCTTAGGCTATTAAAGAATTCTGTTTTCTTTGTGGTTTGGTGTTCATTTCAATTTAATCTAAAATTTGTGTCATTTAGTGTTGGATATTCACTTCGGATTGGGGTTCTGTTGATTGGTTCTAATTCATGAAAATTACAAATGTTAGAAATCAATTTGTTAGCGATATTTAGTCAAATTCCTTGTTTGTGATATTCTGTTCATAATCGAATTTGCTCATAGTTGGCTGGAGTTAACTCATTACTTGATATTCTATTTTGTGATATTCTGTTTTAGCTTTATGTTGGCTTTGTTGGGAAAATGGAATAGAAGGTACATGAAACTAATTTGGACAAATAATCCAAATGCCTAAATCTATCGCCCAATACAAAGTGTTAAATGCTTTATTCTCTAATTGATTTAGTTTATTTTATCGTTATCGGCGTCATGGGAATTTAGTGCATTTCCTTTCCTTTTGTAATCAAAGATCCAAAGTTTGTTTTGGTTGGCAGATGCAAACGTATAAGAGTAATTAGTGTTCTGCTCTGTCTTATTTGTGTTGGGGATTAATTTTGTAACATGGGTTTTGGGCCTTCCTAGTTAAGTAGCATACTTGAATTAAGAGGTCTTCCTCTTGTTCAAGCGTGGACTTGAACTTGAGGCCCAAATTCCTTGATTACTTTTAAATAATAGCAATTGATAATATTAATTAATTAGGCCCCTTTAGAGACAAATTCAATAGAAAAATCATAGTTTGCTCTAGGATGGCCTTTAAATAATAAAATGAGGTGCGCTCCGCCAAACGAAAAATGCATAAGTTGCGGGGCCCTCTTTAACTGCTTTTATTAAAATACTTAGAATTCGGGACGTGCCGTTTAGCAAATTTCCACGGCCTCTCGCGAAGTTAATAACATGTTAGCCGCTTTAGGCGTGTTCTTTAGTAATTTTACCTTCCGAAATACGGGTGTGCATTTCATGCAAACCAAATCCAAATCTCAAAACGTTGAATGAGAATGTGTCGAGGATCCGGGTGCATTTCATGTGACGTGGTCCAAAAATGCGTTCTTAAACGACGTTCACTTTCTTTAAAATTGAGTAAAGCGGTAAATTATTCTAAAATTGCACTATAGGTTTAACATGTATTAAAATAAGATTTTAGACAAATATAGCAGTTGAGAGACCGTGCTAGAACCACGGAACCCTGGAGTGCCTAACCCCTTCTCCCGGGTTAACAGAATTCCTTACTCGAATTTCTGGTTCGCGACTGTAATACAAAGTCAAACCCTTTCCTCGATTCGGGATTCAAACCGGTGACTTGGGACACCATAAATCTCCCAAATGGCGACTCTGAATCTCTTAATAAACGAATCCTGTTTCGATTGTCCTTTAATTGGAAAAACTCCTTTTATTATGCCCTTCACGGGGTGTAATAGCGGAAAAAGGAGGTGTGACAGCTCTGGCGACTCTGCAGGGGACAAGAACCCAGAATTTCGGTTGAGGGTTCAAGAATTCGAGCTCAGTTAAATTGTTGTATTTGGCTTTATCCGATTTTGCTACATGTTCCATGCCTTATGTGCTAAATGTTTTACCGCTTTGATAGTTGTTGAATTGTATATAAACTGTTACGAATCCCTTCCTCTCTCTGAGTCTTCTACATCATAGAGAAGGGTGCACTTCGTGTAACTTCTCTTCTGTTTAGAGTCTTTTCCCATTTAGAATGAGGTTTGGATAAGTTGCTAAGCCGGCGGAGCTTCTGTATCCCCGGTACGCTACCTCCCCCTCGGCCCGAGTTGTCCACTCGGGTAAGCCAGGTCTAGACCAATAAACCTAGGGTTTAAACCTAGAAGAACAATAACCTCATGCCAGATCCCCAGTAGAACGTTTGTTTGCATCATGTGCATTTGACTTAGGGGACTCAACACAGGGGTTGAGTTCGTCCAGGATAGGTGACCTGAATTGAAATGACCATCCTGATGCATCTTATGTGCTACTTGCGCATTTATTTGCTCGGTTTGCATGTTGACCAGATTGTACATAATGAGTAAAAAATGTAAAAAATAGCAGTGTTAGGACTAAGTGAGGGTAACCATTTGCTTGGAAAAACCAATACCCAAATCATACCGAAATACTGCCAGATTTTTGAAAAAAGAAAAAAAAACATAAAATATTTGAAAAAGAAATTATTGTCCAAAATAGCTTTGATTTTGGCAAATCTGCCCGAACTATGCTGGTTTGATACCCACTGGATGTGAGATATGTAGGCAACCCTCATCGGGTCCAACCACCCCTTTTGCAAAAATAGCCAAAAATACCAAAATTTTAATTTTTATCCAATAAGTCTGGTGACGCCATTCTTGTTTAAAAATAAGCCGAATATCCCCAAAAGGGCGCCGGAAGGTTATTTTTGCAAAAACAGCCACCCTGAGTCATTTTTAAACGGTTTGCGGGCACAATCTTAAAATCTCCCTTTTGGGAGTGATGAAGGGCCGTATTCGCAAAACAGAGTCTTTGTTTTCTTAAATAAAATTTTTGAAAAATAGCCACATTGCTTTTTAAGTCAAAATAAGCCATTACATGGCCAATTTTCTTTAAATAGTCACAATTGACATTGAAACCTTCTCAGTCTTATGCAGGCACATGGCGATGCCGAGTGATGCCCCATGGACCCCAGGATTTGAAGCTTTGATATATCCCTAGTCATCGAGTTTGTATTTTATTTTTAAGTCTCTTTTGTAATTTTTCCCTTTTAGAAAAACAAATAGTCTAGTATCTCTTGTAATCGGCGTCTATTAATGAAGATTTGAAAAAAAAATCCCAAAATTTATCTCTTTATTTTTACATTTAATTTGCAAGAACTACGCTTGGTCTGATTCATGCGGGGTCATGATACGTAGGCAATCTCCATAGGATTCAACCATAATCAAAAGAAAAAAAATGAAAAGAAAATAGAGGAAAAACAACAAAAGGCAAAAAGAAAAGAAAAGAGCGGAAAAACAAGAAAGAGGAAGAGAATAGGAACAAGAGAAGACAAAGGCAAGAGTGAAAAAAAAGAAAAACAAAGAAAGAGAAAGTTTGCAATTGGAATTAAGGAAAAGGCCGGGACGACGCATGCGACCGATCAAAAGCATAATAAGAACTGTTAACTGCATAGGTGCATTCACTCCCCAAATGTGCGGGTCCCAATATGCTAAATGCCCTAATGCTAACGTGATGGTTTTATTTTGTCACGTCATTCCAGAAAGGTGGTTGGTTTGTGATTTTAAAGTGGTAACTCCTCTTTACAACACAAGGACAAAAGGCAGTCGGCATCCTGGCAACCCATTCCTACAACACCCGGTCAAAATAAACTGAACATGACAGGCCAAGAATCAGATACCAGTATCGTGGACCCGTCAAAAGAGGTAGAAGTGGTGGATGTCAAAGCAATAAGGGAAGAGATGTATAAGTTGAGGCAGCAGATGGCCGAGATGCATCAGGCCTGGGCTAAGGGCCAGCCAGCACCAGTTTATCCCGCCAATCCAGCATATATCCCACCTTTAGCTCAGTCTCAGGAGCCTCCTACTGTGAATTCATCTCTAGCTTTCCCTTTCTACCAACAGAATTATGGCACCACCTCCTATCCTCCCCAAGCTCCACCACCCAAACAAAACCCTCCTCCACCAATAACCCCTATCTTTGTGGCGCCTCCACCTGCCACATTGCAAAGATCTTCCAGTGAGCCATTGTTTCAAGCTCACGACAACAAGTACTACTCTCCTGAGCCTACCTTTAAAGCTCCTGAACCATATTCCTACACTCCTCACTTTGAGCTCCCGGTGGAAACGGACTAGCCGCTTAAGAATCCGGAACAGGAAGAGATGTTTCGAAAAGTAAAAAGCCTGGAGCAATCCTTTAGGAATATGCAAGGATTGGGTGGCCAAGTCAGTGTGGCCTACAAGGATTTGTGTCTGTTCCCGGATGTTCAGTTACCAGCAGGGTTCAAAATGCCTAAGTTCGATCTGTATGACGGACGTGGTGACCCGGTTGCCCACCTGAGGGGATTCTGCAGCAAAATGAGAGGGGTAGGTGGAAAAGATGAGTTATTGATAGCGTACTTCAGTCAGAGTCTCAGTGGGTCTACTTTGGAGTGGTATACACGACAGGACCATGGTAGGTAGTATACCTGGGATGACTTGGCACAAGCATTCACCTGCCATTTTCAGTACAATTTAGAAATTGTTCCAAATCACCTGTCACTGATAAAACTTGAGAAGAAACCCGGGGAGAGCTTCAGGGAGTATGGGCTCCGCTGGAGAGAACAGGCTGCAAGGGTCGACCCTCCGATGAAAGAAAGCGAGATGGTTGATTACTTTTTGCAGGCTTTGGAGCCGACTTACTTTGGTCACCTGGTGTCCGCAGTAGGAAAAACTTTCAACGAGGTAGTGAAAATGAGAAGCATGGTGGAAGAGGGGCTTAAATCCAATAAAATTATGAGCTATTTAGCAATCAAGGCGACTACCCAGGCTATCCAGAGTGGCACTGGAGGGGTATTGGGAAAGAAAAAGAAAGAAGATATGGCAGTAGTTGACTCGAGAACTTTCCCCAGGGGCCCATCACCATATTACCATCAACCTCGACCCCGTCCCCAAACCTACCCCCACACTCCACAACACTATTACCCACCCCATGATCCCTACTTCTCTATCCACCATGCCCAAACGTACTCCCAACATCCTACCCATGCGCAATGGCATGCACCCATCCCACAAAATACTTACCCAACTCAAAACACCTACCCACCTCCCAGAGCCTACAGGAATCCCTCTGGAGCGGGTTTGCGGGCCAACCAAAATTTCAAGCAAGAAAGGGTGTAGAAGCAGGAAACTTTCACCCCCATCGGAGAGTCATATGCAGACTTGTTTGAGAAACTAAAGCATTATAACCTGATTGCACCGGTTCTTCCGAATCATGTGGACAAGCTTGCAAGAAGCTTTGACCCTTCTAAAAAGTGTGAATACCATTCCAGTGCCCAAAGGCACGATGTCGAAAGTTGCCGGAATTTGAAAAGGGAGATAGAAAGAATGATTCAGGAAGGGGTAATTGCGGTCCAAGACAGTGTCACCCAGAGCGTTGCACAGAATCCTTTACCTACACATGATGGTGCACATTTTGTGGGGAAGATCCATGGCGACAGGGAGTATGAGAATCCTCTCAGAAACTCGTTGAATGAATTCAATGATATTGAAATTGGTGAAGGTCCCAGCAACTATAGCGGGCAATCCAGTGGCTAAGATGTCAAGTTTGGTGATTGGAAAGACGCTCCACCTCTTGGTGAACTAGAGTGGAGTTTTGGTAGTTTATTTTGTTGTCATTTCTGTTGTCTGGGTTATTTTCAGGGTTGTAATTCGGACATTGTCTTATGACTCAAACCCTTCTATCTTTTCACTTTGCTTTGTTTAGTCATAATAGCTTGTTTAGTGCCGTCTAGGTTTGTTCAAGGGTTCTAAATTTAGTCTAGTTTGCTTGTTTTGTTGTTTAAACCCTTTCACCATCAGTCTAATGCAATTCTCTGTTTCCCGCCATTTCTAGTCATTTTATTTAGTTCCCTTCTCTTTTTACAATTCTTTTTATGCTGGTTCTAGTGACATGACATGCACGCATAATTCTCAGCCTGGTTTTAAAAGTCAGTTTAGTAATGAAGCAATGAAACAATGTTGAAGATGTAAGGACGTTCGAGGGAAATAAGTAAAGGCATTTTGAGATCACTTCGAGCCCAAGTCAAGTGAAACTGGGGGTAGATAGAACACAGAGAAACCCTATTGAAATGCATCATGCCGCATCAGGTCGAAGCCAAAAAGGCAAGTTTGCCCAATTGTCTGGGGCCGTTCATGGTAAGGAAAGCGAGAGTGTTGTCCAATGGTGCCTTGTATTCAACAGAGGTAGAAGGAAAATGTGCGGATATTGTTATCAGGTCTGGTACAATCAAGATGTTACAGATGTATTCCTTGGTTTGTTTAATTGTGTAGTTTGTACTTGGCATGTTTTGGAGATTGGAATGGCGAAGGCATTTCGTTCTGCTATCCAAACACTTTATCCTTTGTTACCCTCTTTGAGACTTATTTATTTTCTGTCATACCCCTCTTTCGGAATTAGTGGCAAAGATCAGAAACACAAGCGTAAAAGATGATTAAAGGAAAAAGAGAAAAGGAAATAATGAAAGAGAGAGAAGGAAAAAGGGAAAAAGAAAAGAAAAAAAGAGAAAAGAGAAGAAAAAGAAAAAAAAGAAAAAAAAAGAGAAAAAAAAAGAAAAACAAAACAACCAAAAGGAAAAGAAGAGGAAAAAAGAAAAGAAAAAAAAGAAAAAGGGGAAGAAAGAGGAAAGAGAAATCACAACAACAAAGTAATTTCTATGGCCTGAACTACGTTTGACTTGATCCCGTAAGGGTACGTAGGCAACCTCTCTCTGAGGTTCAGTCACACCAAAATAAAAATCCAAAAGTCCCCAAGAAAGAAACTGGGGCAGAAGTTGTGGTTGTTGTGAGAAATTTGATTCCGAAAGTTGTAATTTTTGAACCTGTGTTGAATTGTTTTGAGCCTTCATACCCTTCTTTCTAACCTCATCCAAAAGCCTGCATTACGGTCCAAAGAAAGACTTTCTGATCAGTCTTCAAGAAATGCCGAGTCAAGCGAGTAGAGGTGAATCATGTCAGGGGCCACACTCCGATACAAGAAGCAAACACTCCGGTACAAGAAGAAAAATGATGAAAATGAGAGAGTCTTGTTGATGAAATCCTTCACGGATACCCCAAGGCAATGAAAGATGAGAGAAATCAAAATGAGAGTCTTATTGGTGAAAACGTTCACGGGCACCATAAGGCGACAGTGAGACGAGAGAAAACCAAAATGAGAGAGTCTTGATGGTGAAAACCCTTCGGGCACTACAAGTCGATTAAGGATTGTGAATCAGATCGGATAAACGGAGCATTGAGGCCCAGTTTCATGGCGAAAAGGTACAACAAAAGCCGAACATCAGATTTGCTAAAACAGAGTAGGCTGCAAGTGCATGTCAAGGTCGTTAGAGTCGGTATCCACATCCGATGGGTTGCTACTCTGTAGGTTTCTTGTTAGGAATCGTCTCTTTCCATTATCCTCTACTCTATTCCTCCTACCTTGTTTTACTCTCTCGTCCTGAGTCTGTTTGGTTATAACAAGTGAAAAATGACTTCAAAATCTGCCACCAGCTTTACAATTGAACAAAACGGGATCTGGTGAACACATCAAGGTGTCAAGTCAGGAGAAAACAGCAGGCACAATGAGTTGGCCACAATCAACATGCTTTGGGATCCGTGTGAAATACAAAGGTGTGGTACGTATCAATTCAGGAACAATGCAACAGATGAAGGATGTTTGGTGAACGGATCGGAGATATCTTCTGTGTTAAGGGTAACAAAGAAAGTGGTTAGCACGATCGCCGAGTGGGAATCAGTCATCATGGTGAGTGAAGGAACAATAAACTCAAGGCTGAAACCAGTGGTTAAATCGAGGAAGAGCATCATACACATGAAGTGGGGACAATAGACATGCTGTGGGATTCATATGAGACATGAGGATTGGGGAGATGACAGTTCATGCAATGCAACAAATGGAGGATATCGGGCCGTCCTCAAAGTTCAAGGCCACAAACCAACCACCACATTTTAAACTCACAGGTTTTCTTTGTTTGAAACAGGAACAAAGTAGTGCAAGAAAGTCGGTTCAACAATAGGAAGGAAATGAAAGGAAGAAAAGGAATAAGAGGAAAGCCGGCGAAAAGGAAGTTTCTCAAATCTTTGTCCTTGCCTGTCTTGCTAGTGTGCATAAAAGGCTGCCATTGCTTATCACATTTTTCCTCCTAGGATAAAAGTCCTAGTCTGATGGATTTTCCTCCATTTAGAGAATCTTAGTTTGA
>MU717714.1:81061-122998 GCA_026770625.1 Nicotiana glauca
TGCCATATATTTTGTGGATTCACATATCTATGTCTAAAGAAAGTAGGAGGAGATAATTTGTGTATCATTCCGATGGAAATTATTGAAGGTAAAGTTAGTGGATAGTTAGCTTATGCGAGATATCTACTTGTTATCCTTGTTAAGTAAGTTTAGGGGTCGAAATTGCTCCCGTGAATGTGTTCTGGCGAAGTTTGTAGATATAAGAGGCCATTGAAGGCCGAGAGTGTTGTGGAAATAAAATATTTTCTCTTGATTGCATAGCAGTTGGTTTTGATTTCAAAGGTACCTTCTAGGTGATATGATTTAAAAATTACACTAGCCCAATCCCTTAACCCCTAACTGTCTTATTTAGTCCTAAGGAAAATATATAAGCATAAGAAAATATTTTTGGGATATATAATTTAAAGATGCAAATTAAATACACAAATAAAAGGTAAAAAAAATATTTTTGGTATTTTTAATAAAGGAATGCAAATAAAAATGCATAAATAATTAAAAATCATCCAAATATTAGTATTTATAGGAGAATTAGAAGCGAGCAAAAATTAGGTATTCACAGCTGCCCCGCTTTGCTCGAGAACTGGAAGAGTTTTCGTGCAAAGAAAAGTGAGCATCGTGGCTAATGTTTGCTCACATATCACTACAATGAAAGCATTTTTTGAAAAAGGTGATCGAACCTTGCTTCTGAGGTTGCCTACATATCCTTGGCGATAAAGGAATCATGTCGGTGTAGTTCTAGAAATTTTGGTAGCTGGGACTACCAGATACTGGAGTTAAGACTGTTGCTGCTGCTGTTGTTGCTGTTACTGTTACTCGCTTCTTACATCAAAAGAAAAAGAGGAGAGCACTACGTATGTCTGCAACTAAGAGTACAAAATTCCTATATATGTGTCTTCTGGAGTCAATTCTTGATTCTTGACCTGCTCGCTTGTGTTGACCTTAGATTAGATCTTGATGCCTTTTTGAAGAAAAAATTATGGCCCATTCTTGATTTCTTGATTTCCTGCTTAGAAATTGAGAAGATGAATCTCGAGATGCCGAGCTATTAACACCTCATTGAAACTAACTCCAACTGTCTTATGATCAACAATCTTCTTTCTTCTGATGAGAACTGAAATTGCAAGCCCTAAACTCTATAGTATGTGCTTTACAGCAGGGTCCTGCAAAGCTATCAAAGACGAACAAAACGAACAAAATTTTTCTGCCCCAGTCTGGCAATAGGAAAAATTTGTGAGTCATTAGAGAAAGCTATAAATTATCTAGTTCACTAAAAGGAAGACAAAGACAGTAGTATAAACTACTATGTGAAGATATGCCACCATAGGGTAGTACCCTGTGTCACCAAAGGGAATTGTGACGACCCAAAGGGTCAGCACCATATTTCTCCCTTTCTCCGCGCTTCCGAGGCCTTGAAAACCTCGCTGATAGTTACCTCAATTTGCGTGCGCAGTCCGGGCACGAAGTCGGAAAGTTTTTATGTTAAAATATGTGAATTCTGTGAAAAATTTG
Organism: Nicotiana glauca; assembly: GCA_026770625.1. Lineage (NCBI taxonomy): Eukaryota > Viridiplantae > Streptophyta > Magnoliopsida > Solanales > Solanaceae > Nicotiana > Nicotiana glauca. Next base: position 82,571 of record MU717714.1, read on the forward strand.
AAGAATTATGATATTAATATTGATATAGTTGACTTTGGTCAACATTTTGGGTAAACGAACCCGGACCCGTGATGTGATGGTCCTGGGAGGTCCGTAGAAAAATATGGGACTCAAGCATGTGCCCGGAGTCGAAATCCGAGGTCCAGAACCCCGGTAAAGGAATTTTTCTGTTAAATTATTTTCTGAAATTATTAAGAAAAAATAGAAATGAAAATGAGTTAGAAAATATAGGTATNACATCCTCTTGTGTAATTAAGTTATATAAATACATCTTTGAATGGAGTTATAACTCTAGGACTAATACTTCCCACTTTCTTTTCCTAAATTCTTAACGAGGGACTATACCTGATGAATTTCTTATAGAATATTTTATTAAAATGGGCAACATCTACCCATTTGTGCCTATGCATGCACTGTCGTAAAGTTTACCTATGTGGTGTCGAGTTCCATGTAAAGCATCTCAGTATTGTGATCCTTCTCGAGTCACTCTTTTACTCAGTTGTGTATATGGCTTATATGGTTTGAACAGTCAATCTAATATCTTGCGAATATCATCATGAAAGCTTCTCACTGCCTAGTAACATAAGAACATACCTTAACACCCATCACATGAGTGCATTTCAATCGAAATGGTCACCGTGTGCATAAAGTTTCTCTGAAAATTGGGATCCTCACATCCCCGTCAAGGAAGATATTGTGTCGCCATAACTTTCGTGTCCACTTGGGACATCCCGCAGTAGGTAGCTCACTTTGTCCTAGTATTATGGTTTCTCATGGCATGGTCGTATATTGCAATTGGGAATTAATATAGTAGAAGCATGCCCAGCTCATGACAAATGTTTATTTTCTCTTTACACCGCCATAACATGTGTTAATTGTGTTCTTTAGTTAGTGAATTCATTGTGCTAGCTTACCCATACTTGTTCGATAACTATGAGAGAACATATCCTTCTATGAATCATTGTAACACTTCCTTTCTCGTAAGGACCCCTACTAGGCTCTCTGTCATGACCAGGCATACCTTTGGGGGTTATTATAGAACAATGCTTGTTTCTCCTATTCTTCTGTATTTCATTAGCATCTGGGTAGTTCTCAAGTTAAAATACATGAAGAACTCATTATGAACATCTGCAAACCCTCCATGATTATTCTATACTATCTCATTGGGTTCTCATATCACTTCAAGTTCATCAAGGGTTGATAGCATGCCGCAGTTACTGAAATTGAATGATCTCTTTCCGATAATGGATTATCTACACTTGTGCTAGTCCAACGATCTGCTTATTAGTCTAACTCTCACCATTAGGTTTCCAAGGAGAAATACACCTAGTAACATATTCATATGTCAAAGCCTTTCTCTCAGTCAAGTCTTATAGCATCTCCCAATGTGGTTTGCAATAGTTGGTTGTCTAGAAGTGTGATGTAGTGCTTCATTATGAAGTAGAGTTGCTAAACATAATTGGATTTTAGAATTATAGAGCTATACATCACGTGACTTCATACAGAGATCTTCTTTCAAAAAAATGTAGCTTCTCGTAATCGCTTTATATTACCACCATTCCTAGTGGTAACAATGTAAGTAAAGGTTACTTCCATAAGGCTCTCTCACTTTCTTTTCATTTGTCTTGAATCTTGTGTTGTTTACCCGTAATCTTCAATGCGATATTATCTCAATGTCTCAACTAGTTATCCAACTATACAATTCGATTAATTCACCTCATTTTATGTACTAAAAGGACCTAAAAAGGACACTGAAAATAGGTAAATCCCCCTTTACTATAGACTTCTAATGTCTTTGACTTAGTTTAAGCTTGTAGGTTTCAAATAGTGCTCATTAGTTTTGCTACCCTACTATCTATTTCATCTGATAACTCTCATTGTAAAATTCATTTACGTTTCATGGCATCAAAGAGGAAGTCATGTAGCATTAAAGAAGGGGACATATTCCTTTTGTTAGAATAAATAAATATTGTTGGTATTCCTTGTAGATGTTCTTCTAACAACAATTTACCTGCTCTGCTTGTCTCTGTGACTAGATAACCCAGGTTACTTTTCCTCGATAAATACATTAAGACGTCTCATTCTTTCAAACTTATCCATGTGGGCACTTTAAGGCCTTATTTTATACCAACTCGTAATTGTTTTAAGTACTTTCTCGCCAATATTATCAATTTTCTAGGGCTACGTGGGCTTGCCTCGTGGGTTCCAAAAGTAATTATTTCCCCTAATTTCAAGCTTATATTGCCAAGGTTTCAAACCAAAGTGCGTCCCCTTTTTAAAAGTTTTAAATTGGTCGGATTGGATGGGTTACGTGGCCTTCTTCTCACTCGGCTTCTAGAATAATTGACTATATCATTGTCATGTGAGGGGAGTTTTGCTACCCTTGGTATTCCACCTCCTTGGGTGGATATGAGTGTCATTTGTGTTTCTCCCCGGAGCATCATGTTAACCATTTGAATGCCTCTAACCAATACATGATTTCATCCCAACATTTAGATGTCCTAGCTATTTGGTTTTACTCGTGAAAGGGTGAGATTAGATGCCTTCAAATTTTTGCACATATCATGAGCATATTGATTTGGAAGACAAGTTGTCATACCTTTAGTTCTCTCATATAGGGTCAACTGTTAGGGAGGGTTAAGCTGTTTGAGTTATGATAATCTCATAAGTGTTTTAACTTTATTTTCATCCTCGTGGGCTTACGACATAGATTCCTTGTGTCAGCTAAGGTCAGGAGTGTAATTCCACTTCATGTATTTTGAATCCCATATCGCATTCAAGGTACCAGAGCATGATTGATTTTCCCTTCACCCTAGGAAACGACTAGGTCATGTACTTGAATATTCCTCCTTAGTGATTCCTATTGCCAATGTACTACTTACCCCTATGCCTCATTTGTGTGATAACTGACGTCGTCATAGTGATTAACCATGTCAGCATTGTTAGTTGTAACTTTCGTATCCCTTAGCATATAAGGTCAGAAAGTACTCTGCTCAGCGCATTAATGGATTCCTGGATAACTCCAACCTGATCTTGAACTCTGTTGTTCCTCATTGTATTAGATCCCTTGGGTATTGTAAGTTCAAACGAGTCAAAGATGAAGCTTCACAGTATGATCACATATATATATTTGATAGGTAATTTTATGGTCAGTTTATGATAGCACATCTTAGAGTAATTGTTGAAGGTNCGAGCTAGTGACACCAGATTTTGGGTAGTGATGTGTTATTAAATTCCGCAATCGATTTCATTTTATTAAACCTAAAGACTTCCGCATTTATTTAATTGTTTTCCAGTATATTATATTGTTGAGATTGGTTAGAGTATGTTTAATGTTTGGCTGGCCTAGCTCCGCTAGTAGGCGCCATCACGACGCCTGATGGTGGGAAATCTGGGTCGTGACAAGAATGAAATTAGAGGATGGTACCATGTATTACTGAAGGGAAACGTAACTGGGGGTTAGCACCCTGTATTACCGAAGAGGAGTGTAATTTCATTTGATATCCCATATCACTAGGAAGGGATGTAACCATGGGATGGTACCTTATATTACTGAAGAGAAATTTAACTAGGGGTTGGCGTTCTTTATTACTAGGAAGAAATGTAGTGCTGAATTCCTCTAGGCGAAAAGGTTCTACCTAAGTTAAGTTATATTAAACAACTTGAGAGAAGTGTACTTCTACCCGAAACTATGAGCTGGATCCCCCTAGGCAAAATGGTTGTACCTGGGTTAAGCTATATTAAACAACCTGAGTGAAAAGTACTTCTGCTCGTAACTATGAGTTGGATTCATCTAGGCGAAATGGTTCTACCTGAGTTAAGATATATTAAACAACCTGAGCAAAAATTACTTCATCCCGAAACTATGAGCTGGATCCCCCTAGGTGAAATAGTTCTACTTGAGTTAAGCTATATTAAACAAACTGAGCAAAGATTACTTCTACCCGGAACTATGAGCTGGATCCACCTAGATGAAATGGTTCTACCTGAGTTAAGCTATATTAAAAAACCTGAGCGAAGGTTACTTCTACTCGGAACTATGAGCTGGATCCCTCTAGGCGAAATGGTTCTACATGAGTTAAGCTATATTAAACAATCTGAGCAAAAAGTACTTCCGCCCAGAACTATGAGCTGGATCCCCCTAGGCGAAAAGGTTGTACTTGAGTTAAGCTATGTAAAACACCCTGAGCGAAGAGTACTTCTACCCAGAACTATGAGCTAGATCCCCCTAGGCGAAATGGTTCTACCTGAGTTTAGTTATAAACCTGAGCGAAAAGCACTTCCATCCAGAACTAAGAGCTGGACCCCCATAGGCAAAATGGTTCTACCTGAGTTAAGCTATGAAAATGGGAGGTGTGAACAATAGTGATGCATGATGAAAATAAAAGAAAAAGGAGATTTTAAGGAGCTTACGTTTGGTGACACTCGTTCTTTTAGAATCGCCATTCTGCACTGCTTTGTTTCTGCTTCAAACAAAGAAAATTTTGAGTTTTAAAAGTGGTGGTTGGTTTGTGGCCTTGATGCCCTGAGTAATTTTATTTACGGCCACTGCTGACGAAGAACCAATTATGTCAGCGTGGTACCGAGGTGTTCGGCTACTCTGTATCATTTTCTGGAGACCTTAGCTTTCTAATATTTCCCCCAACGGTTTCATACCTAGATGTCCATGGTGTGCCCCCCCCCCCCCTTTTCTCTCCCATTTTTACAGGGAGGAAAGGTTCGGGTTTCGACATTCATGGGGGTTATAACTCATTTTCTTTTTGGAATTGGGCATTTTAAAGAGTTGCCACCTAATGGATTATGGTGCGTTAGGGTACCTAGAGCGAGTAACTCTTGAATTGGTTTGCGTTACCAGAGATTCAAGGTAAGGGCACAAAATAACCTCGAGGGGAAGGTGTTAGGCACCCCTCTTGGTCCACAACTGTGGGTCCTGGCCGAACTTATATTTATGAATTAGTCCTCTAACAAATAAGTAGTTGAAACAATTAATTGCAAATAAAGCATGTTGGACATTGTATGACTCAGACAATAAGACAAAGAGGTTTTGAACATGTTATATAGAAAAGTAAAGTTTTAGGCAAAGGGATTTAGGGAAGGAGGTGTCCTAGGTTGGTTAGCCTACAGGATCACCCCATGCAATACCCGGTAAACACTCCTCAATGAGGGGCTTCACTTGACATTAACGCGTAATCATCATATCCAGTTCTATCAAAGTCCCTCCCCTGGGTCGTAGCCTAAAGCGTTCTAATTACCTTAACAATGTCCTATGTGTGCACCATCCATCCATTCCTTGTGGTCTTGGAGGTATTTTAGGACCTCTAAATCTGGGCAGTTCTAGACAACGCCTAACGTGCTTAAAAGGAGAAAAATTCTAGGCAACATGCAAAAACATGTAGGACTGAAAATATAAAGGCAGGAAAGAAGAAGTTAAGAGGCCTGGGTTTACCTCCACAAATAATGCACATAAGCAGCATGTCTCAAACATAAACAAGAGTCATTTTTATTACACAGGATCCTAAGGCATGATGTCTAAGTGAACCTAAGGCATGATGTCTAAGTGAAGTAGGGGCCCTAATCAGTTCGCCTACTGATTTTAAGCTGTGAGTTGTTAATCTATGAGCACAAACGAAAATAGTTCCCAGTTTATAAGGGTTGGTTACCTAAGGCTTGCCTAGGCATGAGATTATGTACAATAGTTACCGAGTCATTAGCAGTTCAAAAGTCAATTTTTCCTAAGAGCATGTCGTTCTAGGTGTTACAAAAATACAAGGATTATGACCAGTTTTATTTAAACAGGATAATCAAATATAAGACTGTTTTTATATCTTTCATAATCAGTATTTTACACTAGGTGTGACTGAGCAAGTACGAACGAGATACTAAAGCATAGTATCTAGTATGCACATAGAAATGAACAATGATTACGGGATATGCAGAATTACTAAAGCAAGAATTCTAATATGCATGACATGATTGCAGAATTTCCTGAAGCAGGGTGTCTAAATGCACAAAAAAGGTTACAGCATTGTGAAGTGTGCTGTCAAGTGTGAAGGAGTAGCAGTTTTATGTTAATACTGTTATTTAGCCTAAGTGATAAAAATAATATCAAATGAGATGCTGAAACACTATACCTAAGAACATGATATCTAATGCATGACATACTTGGAATGTATTGGTCCTAAATTTGGATTCTAATGCACATATGGGAAATGTAAACCTAAGGCATGGTTTCTAATTATTGATACTGATAACATGCATAGCTACCCTCCCATTTTCACTATCCATCCCCAGTATTTATTTACAACAAATTATTACAGACCAATATTGTATGAATTACATAAGTAGATAAGAAAAATAAGAAGTTACTCTATAGGGAGGCTGAAAGTAGGCCCAGATTTCTAGATTTTTCAATGCCAGATTGCCTCACATCCTTTCACATAATCCGGGTGTGTCAGGGTTCCCTAAGGACCTCAAGGGATCCTAGGCAGTGCTCGTACCCTGATTTTATAATCATAGTTGAGTAAGTGCAGTGTGGAATGGCCAGCTCTAATGTATCAGAGTTCAAAGGGATCTCATAGGGATCCCTAATCAGTCACACATTAGAGGGCCAGAACATAAAAACTAAGAGTAGATATTACAGTGCTTGAAAAGATTTAAGCAGGAAAATAGTTTGAAAAGGGACTTGTATGAAATAGTTTTGTAAAAACAACAGACACAGTTTTGAAAAAAGAATAGAGTAATAAGCAATAGTCCAAATGCAGCACCCAAAGCTGGTTCATGCTTAACCAAGGAATATAGAACCAAGGTAGGTTCAGCAACCACAAACATGGGTAATGGGATTTGGGGACACATAGGTCACATAGGTAAACACATAGTTACAGGAGCACTTAAGTACAGAATCAACAATATTCTAAAAGGTTAAGGAACTTCAGAATTAATATAGAATCAGTTTACTTAAGGATAGCCAATTACTTTGCACAGAAACATTAGTAAGGAAGAGTCACATTGGGGTATACTAAAAAGGGATAACATTTCATAAACATGTTGAGTCTATGGGAGGGGGAATATTCAGAAGCATGCTCAATAAAGCAATGAAGTGAACATATTAGTTGGAAGTTGAACAACAAAACAATAAGTGAAAACAGACAAGAAACAAGATGAATTAAAGTAAGAAAAGAAACATGTTGTTTTTGAAACTTTGTATTGAAGTCAGGATATACCAGTAAATAGGATAGTGAACACAAAGCGAAGAATAGGAGAACACAATAATTAGCCTTGGCTTGCAGCTGGCTGACTTAGAACAGTAGCAGCACAGAGTGAGAGCAAAAAGTTTTGAGTGTGAGAGAGAGAGCTTTTGAACCAATGTGTTCGTGTGTTTGTGTTAATGAGAGAGTATGTATATATAGTTTGAAACTATGTAGAACAATAAGGTAAGAATCAAAGTCAAGTAGTAATTATGGAACTAGGTATCAATTAGTATAAAATTAGTATAAGTACTCCCTTAATTAAGGGAGTTAACTTCAAACGGTAAAAACAAATAAGGAAGCAGATCATCTAAGACTGGAATATAACACATAAGGAAATAATGTCAGCATAGTGCAAATATAGAACAAGTAATTAGGCTAGATTCAAAAAATCTAATTAAGGAAAGTATTTAAGAATCGATTAACAGCATAGTCAACCAAAACATAAGGCGAAAAAATATCTTAGAGGTTGAAAATCAGTAAGGAAATCATCACAAGAGATTAGCGAAAGGTATCAATTACAGGAAATTAGGGATGCAAATAAGAGTAGTAATGATTAAGGAAATTAACACAAATTACTATAAAATACACGAAATAATCATAGCATAGGCAAGAAGGAATAAAATCAGAAACCCTAATAAGCATAGTAAAGTAAAAATCACATAAAGTCAGGAATTCAACTAAAAAAAATAGTACTAATTAGAGGAATTAACACAACTTTATGTCAATAAACAGAATAAACATGGTATACGCGAAAGAAGCAAAATCAGAAACCCTAATGAGCGTAATTGGATAAAAATCATAGACATGTAGCAGACATGCGAACAAATTAAATGAACAAATAAGCAAGGATAGTTCTCAGAACCCAGGATTAAGCCCAAGAATTAGGGTTCTCAACATAATGATTCAGGTAAAAGGAAACTTGAATAAACCATTTAATCATAGTAAAAATCATAGATTAATACCAAAATCAGAAGAAAAAGCATTTTAAAAAGGGGTTATGAAACCCTAGTTTTGAAGATGAAGAGGTGTTTTCTTAAAAATCAAAGAGATTATCGTGGAAAACAGCAAGAATAACTCAAAATATACACAAATTTATGATAGATCTGAAGAGTCAAGAGATGAGTTAGGGTTTCGAAAAGACATAACCCAAAGATAAAGAGATTCCGGCTTAGAAGCCATGGATCTAGTCGAAAAATATAAAGATCTTACTCGGACGGCCAAGGCTGGCCTGAGAATGGCATAAAAAGGCCATGGGTGTGAGTCGAATAGCTCTGGTCCCCTTAAGGACCTCAAAGTAGCAAGGATCTGGCATGTGAGGGAGCCATGGAGTCTAGGGGTGGTGGTGGAACCACCATTGATACCGGCGAGCCAACGGCCGATGAGTAGGAGCTTAGGTGTAGCATAGAGAGTCTTGAGAGAGATGAGAGATGTAACGGCGGAGAGTGATGAGACAATGCGGGTTTTGGGGGGGGTAGACTTTAGGGTTAATTATGGTAATAGGGGATCTGGACCGTTGATTAGAATTGATCAACGGTCCAGATTGGACCAAGGATTGGGTCAGGTAGTTTGGTGGATTGGGCCTGGGGTTTGGACTCTTTTAATTTAGTTTGGGACTGGTTCAATTTAGGCTAGAATTGAAATGCAATAGGCTATTATTTAAATACCCAATTAAATTAATTAAAATAATTTGTAAAAATAGCTAATAATCACAAAAATAAATTTCTTGCATAGAAAATAATTTTAAAATAATTATTTAATATTTTAAAATACAAATAATTAAGTCTTGGTAAAAATAGTACAAAATCATATGCTTGGGATATAATTGCAAAGTTATTGCAATTGTAGCCAAACAAAGCCAATTGGGCTAATTATAAAATAATTTGGTTTAAATAGGACCATAAATAATAAATTAAATCGAGAAATACTTTTGAAATCACTTGTGATGCAATTTTATAATTATTTATTGGAAATAAAATGCTGGGTAAATTAATAAAATATCAGAAAATTATGAAAAACCAATTGCTATTAATGCATGATTTTGAAGGTATATATGTAATTTTAAAATATTTTTGGAAAAAATTGGGTATCAACACATGGTACCGCCACCCTTATCTCCAAGGAAATTTTCTTTCAAATGAAACTCAGATGTCTTGCACCCAGTATCTGTAAGGCCCCGGAAAATTTATCAAAGTAACCTAGGATCTCGTGGTGCCACGTAGGATTATTATAATATTTTATGTGCTATTAACATGGTGTATATCAATTGGATTTGGTAAATATGTGTATAAGTCTTATGGTAAGTAATTTGGGGTCCAAGGAAAGTCCTAAGCCTAAGAAAAATTGGAAACGTTCATAATAGGCTAAAATTGCAAATGAGCTTGCACTAGTCCATACTTTGAACGAGCATATCTAAATATGTACAAGGTTTTATGTGATTAATAACCTATCAAATTAAAGGTCTTCGAGTCTAGTTTCCAACGCTTTAAACCATTTGTCATTTGGACATTCCTATGCAAAGTTATGATCAAATTACCAAAGGCTGGAAAAATACGATCCTCTGCTAGATATGCGATCGTAAAAACCATTATGCGGTCCGCATACTTGATTTGCTTTCGCAAATCTGGCTGCAAACTGGACCAGTATAGCCCTGTTTTGGGCACTGAGTTTTTTATCGAGTTTGCGTCCAGCATACCCATTCTGCAGTCCATTATGCGACCGCAGACCCGTATTCGGAGGGTTAATCTTCCTATTTTTATAACCCGACCCCATTTTCATATATAATCTTTGGAGGTTCATTTGGGGTCATTTTTCCACTGATTTTAGAGAGAGTTGAGAGCATTTTAGAGAGAGAAGGAGGAACCCAACATTCAATCATCCAACCTTGCATCAACCTTCAAGAATCAAAGAGTCCAATCATAAGTTCTTCATCTAAGAGGTAAGATTCTATACATTAGGCTTTAATTTGGAGTTTGGGGTAGAAGATGGGGTATTGAGGTAAGATTCTTGGGTGTAATACTTCTATGTATACATGCATGTACAAATTAGGTTTGTGGGAATATTTCTTAACATAAATAAGTAAAGATTTGGTTGGGGAATGAAGGAAAACCTTGAAAAAGATATTTAAAATCAAGATGCTCAACTAGTATTTGATAAAATGCTCAAATGAGCTGAAACCATGAATACCTCCTAACTTGTGTTCAATTTTGTTATGTCTCAAAGTAGATTGGGATTGCTAGAATTTTAGGAACATTGTAGTAACTTAAGGAGAGCTTAAACAAGGCATGTATGGCTAAAACCCCGACTTTTAGAAATTAAGCTCTATCGATGCTTGTGTAAATGTGGTAAGACTGAACTTTGGATTCTTGCTTTGATTGATACTTTACATGAATTGGTGTTGTGACCCTATATTTGTGAAAGATGCATTCCAATATGATCAATGTGCTATACTTGATAACTTAAAAAGGGTTCAAGGAATATGAATCATGTATTGAAATGCCAAGAACTTAAATTGAGATTGGAGATGCATATATTGTTCTAACTATGTGAAATCTTACTTATGCTTGCAACTTGAATTGCCTTTGTATGTGCCTATGATCACAAATTGCACGGTGGACATTGAAAATGGAAAAGATGTGATAATTGTGGCCCCAAGTACCAATGAATTGATACGATATATGTGAAATAAAGATTCAAATTATATTATTGATAAGAAAGAAACCACGTTTAGGTATGGCGTCCTAGCCAATCGGGCCGTGATCGGACACCATGCCGTACACATGGTGGTAATGTGCTAATATTGAACTCCGAAGATGGGAAATGAAATGGTGATTGAGATATATGTGTCAAATGAGGCAACCTAGCCGATCGGGTCGTGATCAGACTCTGCTTAAGATAGCGGTGGTTTTGAGAACAGTGATGAACATATGAATGAAATGCCCCAAACTAAAAGCTATGGGGAAAGGATGTGAAAATGGCATGATTCTTTTATTTAATAATGTTGTGATCATTTAAAGTGTTTGAGTTGTACTTGTGATTTCATTATTATTGTATGAAAGTTCTGTCTAACTAGATGGTGTTTAGTTATACATACTAGTGCTATTCGATAGCACTAACATCCCTTTTTCCGAGGTGCTACGTCTTTAAATGGATGTAGGTGTTACTATAGCAGGCAGTGTTGGTCGTAGCTAGTGCCTCATCATCCTTTCAGCTGACTTGGTGAGCCCCACTTCGTTTCGAGGTCCTGTTTCATTTGTTTATCGTGTACTTTGTATTTGAGGTATAGCCGGAGCCTTGTTACCGGCATTTCTATGTTACATTACTCTTCAGTTATGTTTAGAGGCTCCGTAGACAAGCTGTGGGTAGTGTCAACAACAACAACAACAACCCAGTATAATCCCACAAGTGGGGTCTGGGTAGGGTAATATGTACGCAGACCTTACCCCTACCCCGAGGGACAGAGAGGCTGTTTCCAGGAGACCCTCGGCTCAAGAAGGAACAAGAGACGCTATATTAGTATTATCAATAAACTCAGAATAAAATACCATAAAATAACATAGAATCCATAACATAATATAAAATAACAAAATAATAGCAATATAAGAAATATATGAAATACGAAAAGGATGTAAAGTGTACTAATAACCCACAGATAAAGCCCATCATCAGTAGCTGATCAGTAGCATCCTAAGACTAACTTCTAACTGAATAGTTTCACTCTGGTGCGTTGCAGAACTATTCACAACTTCCCCCTAACCTACAACCTTAATGCTCGACCTCCATAATTCCCTGTTAAGGGCCATTTCTTCAGTAATCCTAAGTCGTGCCATGTCCTGCCTAATCACTTCTCCCCAATACTTCTTAGGTCTCCCTCTACCTCTCCTCATGCCCACCATAGCCAGTCGCTCACACCTCCTCATCGATGCATCAGTTCTCCTCCTCTGAATGTGCCCGAACCATCTGAGTCTTGCTTCCCTCATCTTGTCCTCCATGGGCGCCACACCCACCTTCTCTCAAATATCTTCATTCCTAATCTTATCCATACTTGTATGCCTGCACATCCACCTCAACATCCTCATCTCTGCTACTTTCATCTTCTGGATGTGTGAGTTCTTAACCGGCCAACACTCAGTCCCATACAACATGGCAGGCCTAACCACTGCTCTATAAAACTTACCTTTTAGTAACAGTGGCACTTTCTTGTCACATAGGACTCCCGGCACTAACCTCCACTTCATCCACCCGACCCCTATACGTTGTGTGAAATCCTCATCAATCTCCCTGATCCCCTGAATAATAGAACCATGGTACTTGAAACTACTCCTCATATGAATGACTTGAGAGTCAAGCCTCACTTCCACTCCCGCTTCCGTCGTCTCGGCCCCAAATTTGTACTCGAGGTATTCCGTCTTCGTCCTGCTCAACCTGAAACCTTTTGACTCAAGGGCATGTCTCCAAACCTCTAGCCTCTTGTTGACGCTTTGACGAGTCTCGTCAATTAGGACTATGTCATCAGCAAATAGCATGAACCATGGCACCTCCCCCTGAATATGACGCGTTATGGCATCCATCACCAGGGCAAATAGGAAAGGGCTGAACGTAGAACCTTGGTGCAACCCTGTAACAACCGGAAAATGCTCGGAGTCGCCTCCTACTATCCTAACCCGAGTCTTAGCTCCATCATACATGTCTTTAATCACCCTAATGTAGGAAACTGGGACCCCTTTAGCCTCTAAGCAACTCCATAAGACCTCCCTAGGAACCCTGTCGTATGCTTTCTCTAGGTCGATAAACACCATGTCGAGATCCTTCTTCTTATCCCTGTATTGTTCCACCGTCCTCCTAATAAGGTGGATAGCTTCTGTGGTAGATCGCCCTGGCATAAACCCGAACTGGTTGTCTGAAATAGACACTGTCTTTCGCACTCTCACTTCCACCACTCTCTCCCACAGTTTCATGGTATGACTTAGTAATTTGATACCCCTATAGTTGTTACAGCTCTGGATATTGCCTTTGTTCTTATACAACGGAACCATAGTACTACACCTCCACTCTTCAGGCATCCTATCAGTCTTGAATATAACATTAAACAACTCAGTAAGCCATTCCAAGCCTGCTCTACCCACACACCTCCAAAGTTCAATCGGGATTTCATCTGGTTCGGTAGCTCTGCCCCTCCCCATCTTACGCATTGCCTCCATGACCTCATCAACCTCAATGGCCCTACAATAACTTAATTCATGGGGGTTGTCGGCATTCCTCAATTCACCTAGTACAATATCGTGATCCCCTTCTTCATTTAAAAGTTTACGAAAGTAGGTCTGCCATCTCCTCTTAATCTGGTCTTCCCCATCAAAACTTTGCCGTCATCATCTTTTATGCACCTCACTTGGTCCTGATCCCGAGCCTCCCTCTCTCTTACCTTAGCGAGTCGGAATAGCTTCTTCTCCTCGCCTTTATTCCCTAGTTCCTCATACAGACGAGCAAAAGCTACCGTCTTAGCCTCCGTTACTGCCATCTTCGCCTCCTTCCTAGCTGCCGTCTTTGAATTAAAGTAGAAATATTGATGTTTGGCAAAGATTTATAAAACTTGTAATATTTTGATATTTATGATTTAAGCTGCTAATGGAAATAAAATGAAAGTTGTTAATAGAACACTTACTAAGTATGATTAATGGAGTCCATCTCCTATTTATTCATAAATTAGTTCGGGTAGAATGAAATCTAACAGGTTTGCTCAGTCGAGTTTACTTGGTTGAGCTCCAGTCGCGCTCCTTGGATTTTGGGGCATGATAGTATCAATTTGTGTCCGTAGTGCTTATCAACTTTTCTCATGAAGCAGGTCTTGCTTAGGCAATCTTTTCTGTTTCTTTTAGACACTTTGTTCGCTTTATCAAATGATATCATAGATGGATTCGTACCTTCGTTAATGCCATATATGCCCCAAATTATGCTCAATATTACGGGGAAACCTAGCTAGTTTTGCAGCCATTTCTTTGCTTCGCTTTTGATGCAAGATTAGAGCAAAAGGGACTCAAAGAAAAATTTTGGGTAAAAACAAAATAATAATTGAAATTGAAAAAGGATTGTGCTTAAGCAAAAGGCGTTCCTTTAGGGGAAAGGAATAGGGATATTTATCTGGAGGTATGTGCCGACTTCAATGAATCATGACATCCATTTTGGACTTGACGCCTGATCTGTCTGAACTGTCTAATCTCAAAATCCATTGCAAATGTTCATCTTGAAATTATCTTGGTTGTGCTCATGTCGGAGAATCGAAGACCCTCATTCGGCTAGTAACGCCATTTGCGGTTTTCGCTAACTAACCTCTCTCATTTCTCTACTAATTTATCTACTCAATGTTGGCTTATAGTACCCGTGCGAGTTTCACCGATAAGACTCTCTCATTTCTTTTTCATTTTTTTCTTCTTTTTTTTTTGACTAAGATACTTCATGAGGGAGGTTTCCCAACATCCTTGGTATGGGGACTTCAAACATTCAAAAAAAAACCAATCATAAGTTCTTGAAAGGTAAAAAGGTGAAATGAACCTTGAACTGAATTACAACTTTTGGAACCGTTTTTACAGAAAACCCGTAAAATAAAATAAACTTCTGCCCCAGTTTTGGAGTATTGGGAATATGGATTTTTTGTTCTGATGGGACCGAACCTAGGGTAAGGCTGCCTATGTATCCTTTCGGAATCAGGTCGGACGTAGTCAATGACTCCAAAGCTTTGTTGTTTGACTATTTTTCCTTTCTTTCTTTCTTTCTTTTTTTTACAAGTACACAGGTTCCAAAAACAAAGAAGACAAATACGTCTCAAAAGAGTTAACAAAAGGGTGACACCTATTTGGAATAGCGAGCAAATGATAGCCTTTGTCATCTCGATCTGAGAAAATAAATGCGTTTAAGTTCTACAGTGGGTACATATCAGGCATAATATCTTTTGAATGCATCTGCATTGATAGTCATGTCTGCTACCCGTTCTTCTTCATCTACCTAGTGCAAGCCCCCTTTTGGTAACACTTTCTTGATGATGTAGGGTCCTTGCCAGTCCGGGGCAAACTTTCCTCTAGCTTCTACCTTGTGCGGAAGGATGCGTTTCAAAACTAGTTAGCCTACCTCAAACTGCCTTGGGCGCACTTTCTTACTGTAAACGCATGCCGTTCTTTGCTGGTATAACTGGCCGAAACACATTGTTGCTAGCCATTTTTTATCGATCAACATCAGTTGTTCTAATCGAGTCTTGACCCACTCAGTGTCTTCAATCTCTAATTCCGCAATAATTTGGAGAGAGGGAATTTTGACTTCAGTGGGTATTACAGCTTCAGTTCCATATACAAGCAGATATGGAGTTGCACCAACAGATGTCCGAATAGTCGTGCGGTATCCCAAAAGAGCAAAAGGCAACTTTTCATGCCATTGCCTGGAACCTTGGATCATCTTCTTAAGAATCTTCTTGATGTTCTTATTCGCTGCTTCAATGGCTCCATTGGCTTTTGGCCGGTAAGGGGTAGAATGGAGATGCATGATTTTAAATTGTTCGCATACCTCCTTCATCAAGTGACTATTTAGATTGGTTTACATTATCAGTAATAATGGTCTTTGGGATACCAAAGCGACAGATAATGTTGGAATGAACAAAGTCTACCACTACTTTCCTGGTGACTGCTTTGAAAGTGACGGCCTTCACCTACTTGGTGAAGTAATAAATTGCAACCAAAATGAATCTATGCCCATTTGAAGCCTTTGGCTCGATGAGCCCAATAACATCCATTCCCTAAGTAGCGAAAGGCCAAGGAGAGGACATGGGATGCAACTTCGAAGGAGATGAGTGAATCAGGTCAACATGAATCTGGCATTGGTGACACTTGCAAACAAAACTGAAGCAATCTCGCTCTATAGTAAGCCAATAATATCTTGCCCACAAAATCTTCTTTGCCAAAACATATCCATTCATATGAGGTCAACATACCCCCGAATGCACTTTGCTCATGATTTGCTCCACTTCTATGGCATCTATGCATCTCAACAAGTTTAAATTTGGGGTCCTCTTGTATATAATTTTCCCATTCAGGAAGAAACCACTAGCGAGCTACCTTATAGTTCTTTTTTGATCTCCTTTGGAATGATCTGGATATTCTCTTGTTTTCAGGAATCTTCTTATGTCATGAACCATGGTTTATCATCTGGTTCTATCTCAATTGTATTGCAGTAACCATGTTGATTCCGAACTTGGATTTCTAGTGGATCACTATGAGTGTTGCCTGGATAAGGGAGCATGGAGGCTAAAGAAGCCAAGGCATCGGCTAGCTATTGTGAAATCTGGGAATGTACCGAACTCGATGGATTTGAATATTTTGCTCAAGTCTTGCACACATTGTCTTTATGGAATAAGCTTGATGTCTCGAGTCTCCCATTCGCCCTGGGCTTGCCCGATAAGTAAGTTGGAATCTCCCATAAATAATAGTTCGTAAACATCTAGATCGATGGCCAATTTTAAACCCATGATACAAGCTTCGTATTCTGTCGTATGATTGGTATAGAAGAACCGAAGTCGGGCCATTGTAGGGTAATATTGTCCAACTGGTGAGATGAGGATTTCCTCGATCCCAAATCCTTTGATATTGACAGCCCTATCAAAATACATTTTCCATACAGGGTTATCGTCTGGAACTACTTCCTCTATTGAGTTGACCTCTTCGTCTGGGAAGTATGTGCTAAGTGGCATGTACTCATCATCAAGTGGATTCTCTGCCAAATGATCTGCCAAAGCCCGTGCTTTTATCACGGTGCAAGTGACATAGACGATGTCGAACTCTGTTGTCATGCCCCAAAATCTGAGGAGCGTGACTGGCGCTCAACCGAGTAAACCCGACTGAGCAAGCCTGTTATGTTTCATTCTACCCAAACTAGTTTATGAATAACTAGGAGATGGACTCCATTGATCATACTTAGTAAGTATTTCATGAACAACTTCCACATTATTTCCATTAGAAACTTAAAACATGATTATCAAGATATAGCAAGTTTATAAATCTTTGCCAAACGTCAATATTGCTACTTTAATTCCCAATACCAAACACCACCCACAACCTGTCTACGGAGCCTCTAAATATAACTGAAGAATAATATGGAAACGCTGGAAACAAGGCTCCAGCTATACCTCAAAATATAAAGTATATGCTAAACAACGGTACAAGAACCCGAAATGAAGTGGGACTCACCAAGTCAGCTGAAAGGATGATGCGCCAATGGCTGCGACCAACACTACCTGCTATAGAACCACCTACATCCATTTAAAGATATAGTGCCCCCGGCAAAAGGGACGTTAGTGCCATCGAATAGCACTATTATGTATAACTAAAAACCATGTCATTAGAAAGAACTATCATACAAGGACAAGGAAATCATAAGGGTTTAACAACAGCTTTAAACAATCACCACATTACCAAATAAAAGGGATCACATAGCTTTCACATAAGTTCCATACCTCTAGGCTGCATTTCATAGCCCTTCCATAGGGTTCACATTTCACATTATACACCTATGCGTTCCATACAATAATAAGAAAATCACAAGTACAACTCAAACACTTTAAATGATCACAACATTATCAAGTAAAAGAATTTCACCATTTTCACATCATTTTCCCATAGCTTTTAGTTTGGGGCATTTCATACTGTTCAACATTGTTCATAATACCATCGCTATCTTGAGCGGAGTCCGATCTCGACCCGATCAGCTAGGTCACCTCATTTGAGACATATACTTCAATTACAATCTCATTTTCCCCTTCTTTCGGAATTCATTCACAATACCACCGCTATCTTAAGTGGAGTCCGATCTCGGCTCGATCGGCTAGGCCGCCTTTCTAAGGCATTGTTCCCTTCTCATTAATCCTCTCATTTCAATCTTTATTTCACATATATCAATTCATAGGCACTTGGGGCCACAATTATCACATCATACTTGGCACTAGGCCACATTTCATAACTCAATCTCTTCTTTCCCACATTTCACATCAATATCAATTTCAACAACAGACCATTTAATTTAAGATATCAAGTACACATGAGAGGAATCATAAATGCTCGGCATATATAATATCTCAGAAATCATATACCTCAAGTTTATTGACAATGGGACTTTAAACACAACAGATTCTTCCAAATCAATATAAGGGATACACCAACCCGTCATAAAACACATCAAAGGCACAAGCAAGCAATTACACCAATTATACTTGAATCTTTCTTTTCCAATCACGACAATATACAATTATAATTCAAGTACTCGGCATATTGGCCACGCTCTATTTTCCAAATTCATTTGATTACTTCAAACATCTCTATACATAGAGGATTTCACATAGTTTGACATAATATATGCAACTCAATCTCAATTTAAACTTGACTTGAAGTCTAGGCATTTAACCACATATTTCACATTCTTCACATATCCTCATTTACCAATAATAATGTATTAAACACATGAAGAAGTACCTACCAAATACATTTTTACAACAACAATTCGCTTAAGGTAACAAAACGAGTACTGCATCAGTTATATTTTGAACTTACAACATTTACGCGGGCACCATGGAAGCTCAATTTCTAAAAGACGGGGTTTTAGCCATATATACCTCAAATTCGCCCCTTAATGGTACTACAACGATCCAATACACTTAAGCAATTTCAATCTATAATACAACATTCAATAGGGCCAATATTAGTAATAAATTCGATAACTTATGTCATTTAGGCATATTATCAAACACCTTGTAGGTATAGATATTTACACCTCATAACTATAGTATTGGTTCATCCAACTATCACCATTAACCAACAATTCAGTCTACCATCATTCCTAACCAATTTATAACTTCCAACAACATATATATGTGAGTATTCATTCAAACCCAACCATCAACCTCCTTAATTAACTCATTTCACAATCTCTAAAACGAACACAACCTAGGTTAGGCATTTATGGCTTTCAATCATCATCCCATGAGTTCTAATGTATCTATCATACATAAATAATCACCATAGAGTAGTTGGGGATGATAGACATACCTTTTGTAGTAAGAATTTTAAGAATCTCCACTTGTGGTGTTCTTGATAAATTCAAGGATTTGAATGGAAATCTATGGATTTTCAAGATCAATCCATGTTAATATAAGTGTTTAGGAGTAGTAATTACCTCAAAATACTCCAAAAACTTACCTTGGATGATAGGAATGAAGTGTGGGACGGATTCCCCTTTGGTGTAGCAAACTCTTAGCTCTAAAATGACTTGGGAACCCTCTAGACCCGGTCTTGGGGTATTTAAAGGTCTCCTACTAGCGCGTTTGCGCTAATGTTTGCTCTACGTTCGCACTAGGGAGGCAGAATACTTCGCAATATGCGTGTCTACTAGCGCGATCACGCTAACGGTCGCGCTAGTGACACATGGCAAGTAAAATGGTCATAACTTTCTGTATACATCTCCAAATGACAAACGGTTTATTGCGTTGGAAACTAGACTCAAAGAGATTTAATATGATAGGTGTTTCATCATACAACTCCTTATATAACAGGAGATATGATCATCCAAAGTGAGGTCTTGTGCGTACTCATTCACAACTTTAGTCCATTATGAAATTTTCCAACTTGGCTTAGACTTAGGCCTCTCCTTAGACCCCAATTCACATCTAATATGACTTATACGCTTATTAAAATATCAAATTGATATCCAACATATCATTAATCCTCATTTGCACACAAAATAAAATAATTGGCCTACATTGGCACGACGAAATCTTAAATTACTCAAAAAAAAAATCAAAAAAAATCTGGGGCCTCACATCTGTGAGCATGATTTGCCATTTTACGAGCCTTCCAATGGGCATTGGATTTTGGAAGATGTACGTCAAAGGATCCATTCTGGATATGAGGTAAGTAGTGTAGGCCAAAAGAAAATGTCTCAGCTTTTAAGCGACCCAAGTCAAGGCACAATATGTCATTTCTAAAAGGGTGTACTTAACCTCATATTTGGTGAACTTCTTGCTCAAATAATAGATTGCATGTTCCTTTTTGCCTGTTGCATCATGTTCCCTAGAATGTATCCAAAGGAATTATCCCATCACTGATAGATATAAAAACAAAGGCCTACCAGGTTCAGGTGGGACCAATACAGGGGGTTTTGACAGATAATCTTTGATCCTATCAAAAGCTTTTTAGCAATCGTCCGTCCACTTGATAGCGATATCTTTTTTCAGCAACTTAAAGATGGGCTCGCACATGGTTTTGAGCTGAGCAATGAACCTACTGATGTAGTTAAACCTCCCGAGCAAAATCATGACTTCCTTTTTGTTCTTTGGGGGTGGCAGATCTCGAATATAATTTATCTTAGATGGATCTAATTCGATGCATCTACAACTGACTATAAAATCGAGGAGTTTCCCAGATGGAACCCCAAATGCACATTTGGTTGGATTAAGCTTAAGGTTATACCTTCGAAGTCGTTTGAAGAACTTTTTCAAATCGCACACGTGATCAGCTTGTGTCTTTGATTTTATGATGACATCAACGACATATACTTCAATCTCTTTGTGCATCATGTCGTGAAAAATGGTGGTCATGTCCCTCATGTAAGTTGCCCATGCATTTTTTAAACCGAATGGCATGACCCTGTAATAATAAGTACCGCATGGAATGGTGAAAGCGGTCTTTTGTGTATCATCCTCATCCATTAGAATTTGGTGGTACCTAACATAGCAATCCACGAACGATTGTATCTCATGCTTTGTGCAATTATCTACAAGAATTTGGATATTTGGCAAAGGAAAATTATCCTTTGGACTACCTTGTTCAGGTCCCTATAGTCAACACAAACTCTATTTTTCATCCTTCTTTGGCACATGCACAACATTTGCCACCTAGGTGGTGTATCGGACAGCTCTGACCACATTGGCGCTCAGTTGCTTCATTATTTCCTCTTTGATTTTGTCACTCATGTCTGTCTTAAATTTTCGTTGCTTTTGTTGGACTGGTGGAAAATTAGGATACGTAGGAAGCTTATAAACCATTAGATCAACACTTAAACCCGGCATATCATCGTAAGACCAAGAAAACACATCTCTGTATTCAAATAAAAGTTAAATCAAGGCATCTCTGGTTTTTTGTTTAGTGTGAATTCTTATCTTCATTTCTCTAACTTCTTAATGACTTATGATATTAATTGGCTCAGTTTCATTGAGTTTGGGCTTAGGCTTGTTTTCAAATTGTTCCAACTCTCTTTTTATTTTCTCAACAACCCCATATTCATCATATTCAACCTCTTGATGCATTATTTCGATATTAGACATCTTTTTAGGATTTGGGCGTGAATTCCATATGCATGTCATGTTATTAAAGCCGGCATTAACAAAATTGAAATGGAAATAAAATGACATGAATTAGGAAAAGATACAAACTTAATAGGAGACTGAACTTCATTTCATTGAATTCGAAAGGATAGAAGGGTTAACATCAAAACAAAACAATCATACTGAGATGTTTGGATTACAACCCTGAAAGTAACCCAAAATAAAAAAAGAAGCCGCAAAAGCAAACTGCTAAGACTCCTTCCTTGTGGGGAGAGGAGTTGCTACCCAATTGTCGAGCACGGTGTTTGGGTCAATTAGTTGCATATCGGCACGAGTAGTGCCTTCACCAGCTTGGATCATATTCGCTTCAGAAAACATCTGGCTGAGGCCATGGCAAATTTAGTCAATGTTTGCATACGCCAAGAAGTTTTGACCCTCTTGGACTCGTGTCTTGACAAAATTGTAGAAATTGTTGAGGGATAGGTTGTTGCAAGACCCATCCATGCTTTTTGTAGTGCTTAGCTTTGTTTTCGTCCGCTTGTGTTGGCATGAAGCCTAAGCCAAAAGTACCCTGGTTACTGAACGGAGAAATAGGCTCTGAAATTCCTTGCAATGATGCCCCCAAGCCTTTTCCCGGCTCATAACCTTGTCTCAATATAACTGCAGCCACCATTACAGATGTGGCGGAAAAACGAGCATGTAGAATGCACTTTTCTTCCTCAATATGTTCCACAACAACCACTCAAAATCTTGATACACAATGAACTCACACCCTTCCTTGGACTCAATATAGGGGATTAACGGGTCTTTATAAATGGAAGACTCGTCTTTCCCGTGAATAATAATTTCTTGCCTGTCATGTTTGAATTTAAGCATTTGGTGCAAGGTGGATGGCACAGCTCGGGCCGTATGGATCCATGGTCTTCCAATAAGAAAGTTATAAGAAGTGTCCATGTCCTCTACTTGGAAGACAATCTCAAAGTCAACCGGCCCAATCGTCATGGTGAAGTTGATCTCCTCAATGGTATCTCTCGATGAACCATCAAAAGCCCAGATGCGAACATTGCTAGGTTGGATTCTCTCTGTATTGATCTTCATGCTTTGTAAGGTAGAGAGAGCGCATACATCTACACTTGAGCCTCCATAAACCATGACTCACTTTACATAATGCCTCTCATATTAGACCATCAAGTGCAAAGCCCTATTGTGCCCGGCTCCCTCCTCGGGAAGTTCATCATCAGTAAAGGATATTTTGTTCACATCAAAATATCTATTAGCCATCTTCTCTTACTGATTCACTGTGGTCTCCTATGATATATGTTCCTCGTTCAGGACCTTGATTAGTGCACGGGCATGCTCTTTGGAATGTATGAGAAGAGATAGTAGAGAGATTTGGGCAAGAGTCTTTCTTAGCTGGTCAATGATTGAGTAATCCTGAACTTTCATCTTTTTAAAAAACTCTTCCACCTCTGCTTCAGTGACTATTTTATTTATTGGTAATTGTCCTTCTTTGATTTTCTTGGCCTTTCTCAACTCTTCTAGAGAGTAACACCTCCTCGATCGAGTCAAACCTCCAATTTCCCCCACTTCCTTTATGATTTCCTTGACTTTGTAGGTCATCACAATTTTGTTGTACTTCCAAGGAATGGTTTTCATATTTGTCACATAGGGTTGCACGTCAGGTTTGATTATGATCTGCTCTGTTATGCCATTTGTACCACCCCGATTCTGCTTTGTATTAGGGTGGCCTCCAAGGACATATAACCTTGGGCTTGGAACATTAGAGCGAACTTCCAACCTCGAGATATTTAGAACAAATAAAGTTGCCTTCTTTGAGCTCTGGGCGCCTTTCATAATCAATGGCACATCTCGGCTAGGACTTACTTCCAGACCTATTCCTTCTTAAATTGCACCCACTGTCATTTCTGCTCGATCGACCAACTTGTATTCTTGATCTCGACCAATAATTCCCACAAAATGAACATCATTGGGTGCTGGCAATGGGTTGTTTGTCACATTAGAAGGGTCCTCGCCATTTGTTACTACAATCAATTTTTCAGAAATGAGTCTCTCCATGCCTCTTTTTAAAGTCCAACAGTCATCGGTGCTATGCCTCGGGGCACCTGAATGATATTCACATCTAGTATTTGCTTGAAATCCATGTGAATCAAGATGCATATGGTGGGGAGCGATGGGTCCAATCACGCCTATTTTCTTCAGCTTCTGGAATAGACTATAGTATGATTCGGTTAGTAAAGTGCATTTTTCTGTTGGCCTCTGCTCTCGACCATAATCCTGCCTGGGAAGAGCTTTGTAGGGTGCCCAAAAAATTTGCTGTTGAGGGCGAGGGCCCTTGGAGCTGGTGCCCGTACCTGCTGATTAAGAGGCCGAGCATATGATTTAGCATTGAACATCGTATATTGTGGTGGGGCCACGGAGTATTGAGGAATTGGTAGGGGGATAATAATGTTGAGGGTAGCTGGATTACCCCTGCTGAACTTGCACATAAGGGTGTGATGCCCCTCTTTGAACTTCCCTAGATCCCGAAGCCATTATGGACCCTTCATATCTCTTCTTTCTATTTTCCAAACCTCCCGACCCATTTTGGATAGCTTGGGTAGTGGCTTTGAGAGCAGCTTGGCTTACAATTCTACCAGTTTTGAGGCCATTTCTGACCATCTCCCCTATTTTGATATCTCTGCAAAAGGTCTACCCATTGCAAACATCATGTTCTAAAAGTAATCAGGCTTTTGAGCCTCCAGAAAAACAGTGATCAACTCATGGTTATCCATGGGTGGCTTAACTCTAGCCGCTTACTCCCTCCATTTGATAGCATACTCCCTAAAACTTTCGGTCGGCTTTTTCTTTATATTGGACAAGGAATTACGATCCGGCGCAATATCAATGTTGTACTGAAATTGTTTGATGAAGGCCAGGGCCATGTCATCCCAAACATGCCAGTGAGAGATATCTTGGTCAATGAACCATTCAGAAGCTACACCCACAAGGCTTTACCTAAAGTAAGCCATTAGCAGAGCTTCCATTCCTCCTGCACCCCTCAGATGGTTGTAGTACCTTTTCAAGTGGGCGATAGGCGGCGACCATCATATTCCTTAAATTTTGGGGTCTTGAACCCTTGTGGCAAATGGATGTGAGGGAACATACATAGATCACTGAATGAAACATTTTTATGACCATCTAGTCCTTGTATGTTCTTTATATTCTGTTCAAGACTTTTCATTTTCCTAGCCATCTCATCTGGCTCAACCGTCGTGGCAGTCATTTCATTTTCCACTGGTGACTCATACTGAGGAGTCTGATTGTATGGAGCCGAGACCCTAAAAGCCATATTTGAAGAATAGTATTAGATATCATAAGCATGAGATTGTGGCTTATTATTTGACATTTTCACAAGAGGTGGTGGTAGGATTGTATATACCGGCGCACCAGACATGACGAGAGGGGTATTCCTAACTAATACGACTGGGGGCCGCATATTGGAGGTATCGGGGCCGCATAGAGGTTGTAGTTTGGCACATACCCTGGTGGTAGAATGTGCTCGCTCGTTGCATGGAGTGGTGAATGAGTAGCCTGGGTATGGTAGAAGTTCCCTCTGAAGGACCCTGGGGTGGAGGTCTACCGAAAACCCAAGCTTGATATACATCTGATAGTTTCTATCTCAATTTTCTTATTTCCTCCGACTCTTACTCAACTGACTGACCCTGCAGATTGTCACTGACCAACTCGATTTCATCACTATTATCAGTTACCACCGCTCCCTTAGATCTTGTGAAGTAATGATGTGTTGACAGTTTCACCAAAAACCAACCACCTTAATATTACTATATAAGAGACGACAAATGTGTTAGGGTTAACCATTTCACAGATAGTAATCACACGTAGATATGTTGTGCTCCTAAAATATCACCATCTCTAACATTCTTTTAGAAGGATTCATGTTTCATTCCGGCTTATCGGCTTGTTACTTATTGAAACTGTTATTTCCTTCTCTATTTTTTCCATTTTTCCTTTCACTCACCTTATTTCGATCCCTCACTTTAGAGTCATTAAAAGAAATATGTGATCGAACCTTTGGTGGGTTGCCTACATATCATGTCGCCTCATGAATCAGATAATTATGTAGTTCATGTACATGACCATTTTTTTTTACAAAACAAACATCTTTTTGGTTCATTTTAGAATTTTTCTAAACAAAATCTTTTTCATTGATTTTCAATATATATATTTTTTTTTTATACAAGACTCAAAAAACAAGAATTAAATAAATATAAACAATTAAACAAGACCAGATTTGACTGAAACAGATTTTTTTAAAATAAAAGGCAAAATAACAAGACTCAAAACAACAAAAGACTCTTACAAACTCCAAGATAACAAAAGAATAATCAAAAGGACTGCTAACTAAAGAATACTTTGATCTCTGTAGTAGAATCCACCAGCATCACTGTAATCAAGGCGCTTGTTCATGTGGCTGACCCCCAACATTGCGGTATATCCTCTCCAAGTCTGTAGATATATGACGAGCAACGTTCAATGATACTTCTATAAACCGCTCAGGCGTCATTCCCTGGCAACTCCTGCATGCTCTTGAGGTATATATGGATACCTCAAGGATCTCTCCCTTAATGTATTCCTAAGCCAAATGCAACTCTTGGTTTTGCTGACCACGGCTCTTAACTAGATCCAGCGCATCATGCTCATGGTCCAAGGCCATATCTCTCTAGCGCCAATTTTCTAGAAACTCCCCCTCCAACCGATTGATCATACTTTGGTAGTGATGTCTTTCTACTTCAAACTCCATAATATGGCTCTCCTTGCTTGACTAAACTCCCCCTATCTACTCCCTTAGACTTTGGATTAATGGAGCAACACCTCTACGCTCATGATCACAGACCACCTTGAACTGAGCTTCTCTTTATTCTTGTTGTTGAGCGGTAGTGATTACTTTTTCTGCCTAATTTGAGCTTTGAGTGGTCGCCTTTCTTGTGCCCACTGAGCCTTTTCCCGCTCAAAATCAAACTGTTGTATGTTCATGGCTGTCTCCAAATACCCTTATCTTCTTGTAAAATGTCAATACAAGATTGGAACTCTAGTGTCACTTCCCTTCTAGTTTGATGAAATACATAAATAGCCCCTCCAAGTTATCCACAGCGGTCAATTGAACACCTTAACTTTCCGTATGACCAATCAGACACTTCTATTTAACACAGGTGTGTCTCGTGAACACTCGAATTCAACAAGCCTCATGTGTGAGTTACACTCGCGGATGACATGTCAATTTGACAAATTATTAAATGACACGTGTATTTCTTATATAAATTATACTCTATGTTAAGAAATAGTTGTTATTTTAATTAAAAAAATAAGAAAAAGACCCCACTTTTCCAAATCAGACCTTAAACCACCCTAAACCCTAGACCAACACCATGGACGCCGGACACTATGGAAGTTGCAGCTTCATCTTTATACATTGCCACCGGAAACATTGCCACCGGAAACCTCTACTCCATGCCTAAACACATCGAGGAATATCAAAAGAAGTATAATAAACAAAACCAGACGAAGGTTTTAGATGGGTTATTTTTAGTTTTTCGGATTTGGGGTCGATAAGGGAAATATAAGCAATTGAACATGGTGGCTGTTCTTGTACCAGACACCATTTTAACTGTTTGAGTCACTTTCACATATTGCGTTACTGTATCTATCAATATTTGGTGCTTCTGATATTTAACCTTCCGATTGTCAGTTGTGGATGTGTAAATTTGGAGCTACCGTATTCATTAAAAGCTTTTCAGGTTAGTCCAATTGTTTTTGGATTTGTTTAATGGTGGATGGTGATTGTGATGGTGATGGAAATTTTTGTGTTTTTTCTGTCATGAAGGGTGAAGATGGAGAAGATAATTGGGTACAATATGAAAGAAGAAAGATTGCAGAAAATTTTCCGTTAAATACTCACTTTTTTGGCCAAAAAGTTTCTGGTGATGTTGCTTCCTTCACTAATGGAGAAGATAATTGGGGAAACCGCAGAAGATGGAGAAAATTGGAGGAGGTGGTGGGGTCGACATTGAATTATGGAAAAAAAAAGATAAACCTAATTTTCAAGATCTTCACGCGCTTAGATGTAGGTGTAACACACAAAATTTGCCATGTCAGCAGAAGGGGTTTAAGAGAATATACTTCTTCCAAGTAGGTGTCTGACTGGTTATATGGCAAGTTAAGATGTTCAACTGACCGTTGTGGACAACTTGGACGGGCGCTTTATGTATTTCGCCTGCTGGTTTCTCTAACTCTGGCCTTAATCTCCCCCTCCCAATCAACTGTATGTCGTATGGATCTTTTTGGCCTTTGCTCGGGGATAGCCTGGTTATGAAACTACTCAAGGTATGCGAGGCTTACCTCCCCACGTTCACGATCAACTACCATCTCGTCCAAATCAGAAATCGACCACCAAACCAAACCTTATGTGCATATGATTCCACTGGAGGTTCCTCTCCCTTTAAATCCCACACGAACGGACGCATGTCCTCAATCGAGGGCCTCTTTTGCTCTCTCCCTAACTGGCGCATGATGCGTAGGGGTACATAGGGTTGAAAACCTCTAAAACCCATGAGTATGAAGAACATGCGATACATTGACATATGCATGACCCTAGTAGAAGGGAACCAATAATAGTTCCAAGTGATTCTATCAGCACTCAATGAACCAAGTAATGTCCTCCAAGCCCTCACCCCATCTGGAAGATTACAACTTGCAAATCCAAAGTAATTCAACCAATTATCATTAAATTTACTATTATTGGATGATGATAAAGGTGATCTATGAACCACATCTGCAGCAGAATGTTGCATCCCTCGAAGTAATCTTCACCTTTTTGGCAACGGGTCAAAGCTCAAAATATATCTCCCAAAATCAAGAGAAAAATGGTATGATCCTTGCTACTTTGCAAATACGAGACTACCGCAACCAATCGAATTCTGATGCGCCCACTACGCTCTGGAAAGAACATGATCCCTAGAAATGATATCATGAATGTGAATATTCTCAACCCCTCCAAGCATCGTAACTCAACTGGTTGATGAATTCTATGCCCGAGAAGTTTTCAAACCCTTTCTCGTCCCCAAATTTGTCATAAAGATATTCCAACGGAGCCCAACCTTCGTATAAGCAAACCATTGGAATTCGACGGAGGCATAAATTCTTTAAAAAGTTGTTCACACTAACTTTTCTCGAAGCAGCAGGCTTTTCCCACGAAGGTCTCTCCCCAATCTGGTGAACCCACCTAATTCTTCTAATGTAGGCGTCACTTCACAATCTTTGAACCTGAAGACATTGTTCACAGGGTCCAAAAAACCCACTAGAGCCTCGATTAAATCTTTGTTAGGCTTAACTCCCATAATGTTTGTGAGGAACTTGAGGTGCTTAAATACTTGTTTCTGTTCCCATGTAACAAAACTAGCCCACCAATTATAGAGACTACTCGGAGTCTTATCTCTAATCAAGAACATAGGAGGTGTCTCGTCCCTTACCCTTTTCTGACTGCTTCTTTGTGGAAAACTCATGGTAAACCTAAGAATAAGATAAAAAGGTCAGAACCTACCTAAACTATATGCAAATCCTTATCAATTTTTTTTTAAAATTAGGATTCGATCTATATTTTTATTTATTATTATTACAATATATTTTTTTTTGAAACTACCAGATACAAAAGTTGAGATGATAAAAGCAGAAAAATGGCTATTATTACAAAAATGACCCTTTGATAATTCCATAGAAGGCATAAAGGTTGTCTCGACAAAAACAGTCAAACATAGGAAAAAAATGTTAAAAAGTAAACAAAATAAATAAATAAAATCTATTTTTACGAAAATGCCCTTCTCTACTCTCGAGAGGGGTTCAAAGGTTGTCTCAGCAAATATAACCATACAAAACTAGATAAAATGGCTAGTACTTCCGGAAAAGTTTAAAGTTGTCTCGACAAAAAATGGACAGACATAAGGAAAAAATGGTAAAAGGTGTATAAATATGGATAAAGTAGCTATTGTTACAAAAACGGCCCTTCAGCACTTACCAGGAAGATTTTAAGGCTATATTGGCGAAACAGGCGGAATCCGAGGGCAAAATAGTAGAAAGGTGACCAAAAGCATATTTTTCTTTCTTTTTTATCCGAAAATTTTATGCATATGCAGAATTTTGTGCTCTTTTTTTTTTTAAAAGTGTGGGTTGGACCCAATGGAGGTTTCCAACGTATCTCATACCCGGTGAGAATTAAACCTGCATAGTTCGGTGAAACTAGGTACTTTTCTCTTTTGATTTTTATGAAAATTAATCTTTACACCTCACACCAGACTACTACAAAATCTTTTTTTTTTAAAAAGAAAAACAAGGTTTATTTGCACTAAACTAGGAGAATGATTTCCTTTTTTTAATAATTCCACTACACTAATTTTCTAAAACCGATCGACAATGCAAGTTAGCTTTCCAAATGATGTATCAAGTAGCACATAAGTGAACATGATGGTCTCAAATAGGATATCTGTCTTATACGGACCCGGCCCCTTTGCCGAGTTTTGCTAAGTAAAATGCACGTGATGCACATAAAGCGAACCTACTCGGGATATCCAGCATTAGGTTTGTTCTTCTAGGTTAAAAATCCTGGAGGAGAAGGTATCTAGACTTGCTTACTCGAGCGGACAACTCAAGCCGATTAGGGTCAGTGTACCGGTAGCATTGCTTTCCGGCTTAACTGGTGGTGCTCCCCGCCTAAAACATGTGTGACTAAAATCCTTCACCGGGTGACAAGCACCTCGGCAATCTCAAAGAAAGCGGGGCTATGTCAAGCACATGCCCAATTTTTAATTTCAAGAAGACTCAGAGGGGGTGAGTGAGAAAACAGTTTATATGTACAATACAACAATATCCAAACGATAAAAAGCGAACATGTAGCACATTAGGCACAAATAAATCACAATATTTATAAAATTAATAAAATCCAAATAAAAGTCAACATGTACAAGCGAGAATTCTTATTAGTCCCCATCAGATTCGCCAGAGCAGTCACACCCCCTTTTACCCCTCAAAAGATACGTATATGGATCTGTGGGTTAAAGATTTTTTTCAATTAAAGTGACAAATTTGAGTAGAGATTATTTTATGTATAGAGTCACCACTTTGAATTAATTTTTCGGTGTTTCAAGTCACCATTTATTTGAATCCCTAGTCAAAGGAAGGTCTGACTCTATTTTATTGGTCCGCAAAAATAAAGTTCGGGTAAGAAATTCTATTGATCTGGGAGAAGGTGTAAGGCACTCCCCGAGTCCTGGTTCTAACACGGTCGCTTTATTGGATTAAACTTGGCTTTAATTAATTAGGGACACACAGCCATTTACATGATTTTCATGTTTTACCTATCCGCTTTTATTTCTTAATTATTAGAATAAAAATAATAATTTGAATAATACTACACTGTCATAACCACTTTACGCAAGCGAATGCGTGATCGAAAATAAAATTAATTAACTTATCATAATTGCGCCTCGCAAGCGAACCCGAAATCATGACAATCAAATTATTTGTGTTACTTTTGAGAATTTACTACATTAGGGGAAATTAATTATTGAAAGTCAACTATCGCACTACGCAAGCGAATCCGCGAGTTTAGCAAATGATTAACTAAGGTAAAAATTAACTAAATTTAAAGGATATGGTATGAGATTATTGAATTAATTGATTGAATATTAAACATCATGCTAAGCAAGCGATTCCGTGAGTCTAAAGCGCGCCTACTAATTGCCAAGCGTTTAAATTAATTAATGAAGAAAGCGATTAAACTATTAAATTAATTTAATTATGGAGCAGAACAGGGTTGTGGTTGGTGTTGGTTTAAGAAGGGAAACTTACAGAAATGTCCCATATAAGTTTCAACTTACCAACCTCTAGCCAATATTCCAAAAATCGAAACAAACAAGGAATTATTTTAATGGGTATAGTCAAAATTCATTGAAAACATATAAATAAGTCAATATACAAAATTTGAGGAAGATTGGAGGTGATTTGAACTGGTTTTGTATCAAAATTCATAATTAAATCGATGTCAAAAAATTCTTCTGTGACACATGTGTCAAACATGTATCACGCATGTATCTCACACACAGATATACATGGATATACATGTGATACACAATAGATACAAATATGATACATATGTGATACACAGTGTGATACACGTATCATTTTTTTTCATATTCAGCTTTTACTTCGAATTTTCAATTCAAACCACCTCAAAAACTTCACCAAATCATCCCAAAACTGAGATTCAAGCTCCTTAAGATATACCCAATCTATTCTAATAGCACCCACTCAAAAGAAAGTAAAAATTTGATTTTTTTTGCTACAAATAGCTAATTGGCCATTTTGAAATTTGATATTTTTTTGCTACAAATAGCTAATTGGTTATTTTGACTAATATTAGTAATATTTTATTAATTGGTTAATTTTTGTAATGAGCTACTTCTAAATGGGAAATCACAATTAAAGACTTGGTCTATCTCTTGCTTATGGATAAATAAGGCTAACTCCTAAAACTTTAATGGTATTGAGCTCCCTTGTTGGCTTATCATGAATGAGCCCAACAGAAAATATCTACAAAGAGTGGCCAGCTGCCTTTTATCATTATCATTATTTTATTTTTATTTTTTAGAAGAAAGGAAAACGGGCCAGCTGAAACTACTTAAAAACGGGCCTGCTGGCATGCTTGACACTAAACGGGCCTAGCAGGAAATATTTAGAGCAAACTTTACTTACGGTCCATCGGTAGAAACTAATAGCATCTGGTAATCCAAAAATTAACCTATACAAGTCATAGCCTAAAATAATGATAAGGGCTACTCGAAAATTCACTGAATCAATTCCAGTGCCGCCGTCACTACTAGTCACAGGCAAAGAGCAAACTTTTACCTTCTCCGTTACTTCCGATCCCAAAATTCCCACAGATACAACAGCAAAATTCGTTTTACCAGTTAGATTCAGAACACAAAGCTAAAGTCCTCAAAATATTCTCTTTCTTCTCTCTCTCCTAGAAAAAATTGAATCTTTTTAGCTGGATTCTAGTTTTTATGAACAAATATTGTATGATTTAGACCCTTTTTAAATCTTGGGGTTTTGCAATTTCTGTAGTATTACATTCGAGTTGTTGTGACTGAGAAGGGTTTGGATCTGTTGATTTTGACCCAATGGTGAAGTTTTAGGAAATAGTATACCCTGTTTGATTTGGGTTTTTCCCCTTTTTTTTGTTTTTTTCTTCTCGAGTATTGGGTATGGTCAATGATGGATGATCTATTTTTGTTGATAGACCAATCCCATTTCTTGTAATCAAAGTGCTTTAAGTGAATGCATATAAACGTGAATAGATTCGATTGATACCTAATCTGTATGGTACTGCAGCATGGTGGGGAAATATGGGTGGTGGGGTGACTCAACTGCTTATGCCGTTACTCCGATCTTCCTGTTTGTTCTTCATCATTATTACAAAAGCAAAAGGTGAAACATAGGCAGGTCTTTTGACTTCCCCCAAGAGAAATTCTAGAGATAATCTGAAAGGCTCTTAAATGTTTCAAATGGTTCGTTTGAAAGAGAAACTCCTCTAGATATACAAAAAGTTGAAATATCTACAATATAAACTGGTATTATACAAAAACTATACAAAATAGATTGTCACTATATAACAAATATACAAAATAGATGTAACTATACAAAATATATGTAACTATACAAAAAATATACAAAATAGACTGTCACTATACAAAAAATATACAAAATAGATGTTACTATACAAAGTATATACAAAAAAGACTGTCACTATACAAAAATATATGATACACTCCAAAATATTAGAAAATACACATTATATACAATTTTGATATATTTTTTAGACAGATTATACATTCACGATACAAAATATATTTGGGGTACACAAGCACAGTTGAGGTAGGCTCAATATACACCAATGATACACTATCGAACTTAGGATACAATATTTATACATTGCAAAAAAAAAATTTCTCCATTGCGCTAGGTAGGGGTCGAACCTGCGACCGTCAGCTTAGGAAACAGGCGCCCTATCCACTGAGCTACAGGCACTTGTGTTGTCACTCATTCCGTTCGGCTACTATATGCAATATGTTTGGGCCGAAGGGCTATTTTTTGAAAGTGGGTCAAAACATGGGCTATTAAAATTTTGAGGGGCTATAGAGGGTAGTTTTCTCAAATATTTAATTAGGCCCATTTATTCAATTCCAATTTTATTTCTCAGCCCCAAACCTATCAATTATACTTATTAACTTAACATAAATATTCAAACATTGCACTAATGTATGCCAGACAGTCAATAAAATATTACTAGAACTTTTCTATTGTTCACATCTTTGTTGACATTAATTCAATGGATTCTACAAAGATATCTTTTGAATAATATCACTTGTCAGAAAAGAACTTAGCTAGAAAAGTATAATATTAGTAAATCACAAACCATACTAAGACAAAATTAATACACCAACAGAGCTTTTACTTTAATAAACTAAAGTTGAAAAAAAGCATGCTACAAGACTTCACTACTTGTTTTAATTCTTGATGTATTGCCATGAATTTCAGATTTTAAGTCACTATTTATAGCAACAACATAAAGATATCCAAACAAGATCGCAATTATACACAAGCACACAATTAAAAGGATTTAAGGGAAACTAGCAGCATGGTCATTGAAAGCTGGATTTTACAGCTTTAAATATTGATACATGGAATAAGATATTCATATTCCTTTTGTAAGCATGAACTTAGAGGTGTTCGTGGTTCGGTTTGGATCGGTTTTCCCCTAAAAAGAAACTAAGCCAAGTAAGTCGGTTTTTCAAATATTAGTACCAAACCAAACCAATTAAGTCGATTTTTTCTCGATTCGGTTTATGTCCTGTTTTGTCGGTTTTTCGATTTTTTCGGTTATTTTTCGATTTTTTCTTAAATATAAGACATACACCACCAAACATATTATTCCGGCGATCACATTTTCAACGTAACACTATCAAATCAATTGTCCTTTGAGAAATCTATTATTTATAAGATATATTGATGATAATTGAATCAAATAGTGATGAATAATTTAAGGACTCAATTAACAATATATTATTTTTAACACAAAATGGATTCTTACGCTTAACAAAAAAAAAAGTACCAATCAAACGAGAATATAAACTTAAAGGATTATACTAAAAGTGCAAACCATTAACATTTACTATTAAATTTTTGAAACTTTATATAAAAATATACATATATGTAGGTGTAATAATAAATTTGAAATAGTTATTCCTACAGTCGGTTTGGTTCGGTTTTTTTCTGATTAAAACCAAAACCAAACCAAATTTGATCAGTTTTTAAAATTCAAAACCAAAACCAAACCAAACCAAAAAGTATCGATTTTTTTGATCGATTTGATTTGGTTTTTTGGTTCGGTTTATCGGATTTTCATGAACACCCCTACATGAGTTCATACTCATAAAGCACAAAATGATCATAAACATACGAAGATTATATTTTATAGCTTGTAACAGCCATAGCTACACTAAAAGGTGAAAGGAATAACTACTAGGAGCAGAATAAACTCACGAGCAAACCAAAGGCAACACACTTGAAACAGTAGTAGCAGTATCCAACAAAAGAAATCGAGCCGATCCAGAAATTTCAACAAAAAAACTCAAACAGACTTTCCAGGAAAGAAGAAGCAAGAGACTCGCGTCAAAGACCTTTGTATTTTTAAGGTATTCCTTTCTCCCAGATACTCAAAAAGGCTCTCAAACTCTCTTTATTTTTTGTATTCTTCTTTTGAGTGTCCAGGATGTTCAAACCACTCCCAGATGATATGGAAAGATCTCCCTTCATAGGAAAGGAGGACTTTTGGGACAGATTTTATTTTTAACCAAAAATCTGTCCAAAATGATAGATTTTTTACCAAAAATTTGTCCAAAACCAGAAATATGTCCGATGAACAATTTGCTTTACCAATTGTGGACAGAATTTTTGAGTATGTACTCCAAAAGAGTTTGCAACAGTGAAAAGCAAACACATAAAGTTCCTACACTCAAGTACTCTCTATCTTTATAAATAGCTGAATTTAACACTCATACCTTCAAACTAACCAAACTATGGATTGATACAGTAGAAACAAGACTTAAAAGGTAACCAAACTAAGTATTCAAACAAACTAGATTCAAATCAATTTGATATGTGCAAACTAAAATGAAGCAACTGAGATTACAAACTATCGTGCGAAACAAAAACTAAACGAGCATTTCTAAATTATCACACACTACTAATAACAAATTAACAAACGACTAACTAAATAAACGATTCAACTAATATTTTTGATTTTTTTCACGAAACTAGCATAAAACACTTAACAATCGACCGGCTAGGTCGGAAAACTGAAAATTTAAAATTAACAAATTCATGCAAAATAGTCGACTAGCTAGGTCAAAGAACCAAAAATCGGGACTAATAGAAAATAACGAAACACTCGACCTTCTAGGTCGATGTTCGCAGCCAACTTCGCACCACTAAAAAGTAGCGAGAGAGGGTCGTAATAGCTTTTACCCGATTTGTGGGTCGGGATTGATTCCACAAAGAGCTAGGATTGGAGTCGAGTATCTATTTAGCTTAGGATTGCGTGTATGATCTTAATATCACTTCCAATCATTTTTGATTTTTTCTATATAAACTACTAATATCAAACTACAAATTAAGATTGAAACTAGATTAAGCTAACATTAGATTGTTACTAGTTGTATCTAATGGATTAAGGGGCACTAGGGTAGTGACTCTTCACTTAGGTGGATAATTGACGGGCAATTGCTTCTGAGGCACGATTGACATAATTGGGGAAATATGCTATAAACATTGCACGATTTTACCCACTCTCACACCTCTCGGTAGAGAGAGTGATTTTGCCTAATTAACTTTCTCAAGACCAAATAGGTAGGCAAATTTTCTCAAACAACTATGGTTCAAGTTGGTTAATTATTCTCTCGAAGTTTAACCCTCTAATTGGGACTATAAATTCTCTTGAGTCCATCCCAATTCCTTGTTGGGTCTATTTTGGAGACTTAGGCTCTCTTTCTCAAGAAGAGCCAAGTCAACTTAGCACAAACCAGTGTTGCAACCCCCAATTCATAAATTAAACCATAAAATTGACCCAAATAACAAATACTCATAGTCAATCTAGCCTTAAATCACAACACTCATCAATTACCCATTCTAGGGTTGAGCCACAACCCTAGCTAATGGGTCTAGCTACTCATGCTTGAAGATAAAAATGGAGAAATAGATGAAGAAGAAGACATATTAATTAATTACTAATGTAAATACAGAGTTTCAATGATTAAAACTAAGCAAAAGTGCCAAAAATGGCTAAGAAAGGTCTTCTCACGAGCGCAACTACAGTGCTAAAATGTCTGATACCCAAAAAATGGAAAAAATATTCTATTTATACTAAGCTGGAAAAAATTGAACAAAAATGTCCTGCAGGGTCGGTGCGGGCCGCAAAAATTGGACTGCAACCGCACTAGGCTCTTGTACTTTTAGTCTTGGCTCTCAGAACTCAGGCTCCGCAAACCGTGCAGAATGGACCGTGGCCGCGGAGGCAACTAGCACGGTCCGCAAAAACATAGCCACGGACCGCATGGGCTTGAAGATGGGCACTAAATATCTCTCTGATATTCTCCTCTGCGGACCACACATAATAGTAGAGCGGCCAAAGAGATCCGCCGCGGATCACATATAATGTAGTGCGGCCGCGTTGCTTGAAGCCTTAATTCTTGAGTCTCTGAACCACCCTAGAATCGCACAAAGTGTAGTGTGGCCGCACTAGGGCTGGTTGTCCTAAGTTTGCCTCGTCTTTGGTACTTGTGCAGGTTTCACTCCTTTTGAGCCGATCTTTGGCATCTCGTCACTTTTTCAATCAAACCTTAAATCAAGCACAACTTATGAGCCTTTTGGGAATATTTTGTAACAAATTATAATCAAAACGTAAGCAAGAAGGAGCATGAAACACGTCAAAATTCCTAGTTATAAACTCCCTTAAACTTAAGCTCTTGCTTGTCCTCAAGCAAGCAAAATAAGACCTACCCCTTAAGGGAAAATCCAAGAATTTTTAGCTATCCTAAAGTAACCTCAACAAGCATCAATTGGGACTAACAATTGCTCTCAGTACGAATGAATCATTAGCAACATTTAACCTTTGGAAAATTATGGATCAAGCGTGACACAGGAGCATCAAGAGTTGACTCATTACATCAAAGAACTCTCTCAATTACTTTTGGTCATTGTGGAACCCAAACTCATACATCCTCAACTCTCCCTAAGCAAACCTCACCTTTTAGAGTATTGGCACACAAACTGAGGTTAATGTGATTTAACTCATCTCTCTCAAGAAAAGGTCCATATGCTTGCCCCTTATGTAAGTATCTACTAATGCAAGCTTCATTCAACTCAAGATCATATAGGGCTTTAGTGGAGTCATTGTGAAGGCTTTTGGTTCAAGGTAGAAGATGTTTTGATCTAAGTGGGTTCCATCTTCCCTTAAGTACTTCTTTAGATTCTAAAGAGTCATCTCACTTCTTTCTAAGGGGTTAGAGAGACATACTATCACTCTTTATCATGCAATTCAAATCGTTTCTCCTTTTTCAACTTTTTGCACCTTTCTTTTCTTTTTTCTTTTCTTGAATCCCTTTTTATTCTTTCTCACATTGAGCATTCTTTTTGTCTTTTGCTTTTCTTTCTTTTTCATTACCTTGCTTTTTCTCCATTTTTGTACCTTTTACCACTTTGTTCCCTTCCTCGTCTCTCCCCCTTCTTTTTGTAACTGCCATCACATGATTGTTCCCATTCTTAGGGTTCACTACCATATCACTTGGTAAAGCACCCTTAGGGCGAGTATTCAACGATTGAGAGATTT
Organism: Nicotiana glauca; assembly: GCA_026770625.1. Taxonomy (NCBI): domain Eukaryota; kingdom Viridiplantae; phylum Streptophyta; class Magnoliopsida; order Solanales; family Solanaceae; genus Nicotiana; species Nicotiana glauca. Next base: position 121,179 of record MU717714.1, read on the forward strand.
GGCCTAATTGCACCTTCAAATTCCGGATAGAGGTATTGTGGGAAGCCAATTGAGCATCGGAATCTTGGTTCTTCTTCATTATTTGTTCGAACATCATTTCTATTCTTCCCATATCATTACCCAAAGAACTAAATCCTTGAGACTGAAACCGAGGTAGATTGTTCGGTTGTTGGTACATCGGGGGACTTTGAAAGCCTTTCCCCTTGTTGCCTTGGTTCCCACTGTTGTTCCACTCACCTTGATTGTTGTTGTTGCTCCATTTATTGTTATTTCCATTCCAATTGTGTAACGACCCGACCGGTCATTTTTAGAATTCATACCCTGATCCCCTATTAACTGCTTCCCCTAAGTTCAATTCTACTATTTTGGTTTGTTGGGACGTTCAGTGGCAGGATTTGGAGTATTTTGGGATACTTAGTCCCTAAATGAGAGCTTAAGAGTTGAAAAATGGTCTGTAATCGGAATAGTGTAAATATGTCCTTGGAATAAAAATCTGATGGTTCTGTTAGCTCCGTTAGGTGATTTTGGGGTTGGTAGCATGTTCGAAATGTATTTTAGAAGTCCGTGGCTCACTTAGGCTAGAAATGCCGAAAGTTAGTATTTTGGCGATTTTCGGTTGGTAGGTGAAAATTTGATCTGAGGGTCGGAACGGAATTCCGGAAGTTGTTGTAGCACCGTCATGTCAATTGGGATATGCGTGCAAAATTTTAGGTCATTTGGACGTGGTTTGGTCGAGTTTTTGATCGAATGCGTATTTTTGAAGTTTTAAAAGAACTTAGGTTTGAATTCGATGTAATTTGAAGATTTTGATGTTAGTCGAGGTGTTTTAATAATTGGAACAAGTTTGAATAACGTTATAGGGTGTATTGGTATTTTTGGTTAAGGTCCCGGGGGCCTCGGGATGAATTCGGATGGCTAAACGGAGAATTTTTAGACTTATGAAGATTTTTGGCCTGCTGCTTCTGATATTTTCGCTTTTGCGGTCTTGAAGCCGCAAAGGCGGAGCCGCATAAGCGGCCAGGAAACCGCATAAGCGAAAATGGGCGTTTGGGCCAGGAACCGCAGAAGCAGAGATTTTTCCGCTGAAGCAGAAATTTTTCCGCTGAAGCGGACTCGCTTCTGCGATGGGAAGACCGCATAAGCGGTTTGTCGGGCTTTGAAGGAGACCGCAGAAGCGGTTGGTGTTTCCGCAAAAGTGGGACCGCAGAAGCGGAAAATGGTCTGGGCAGAATGTTTAAGTTTTGGAATGGGACTTTGTTCCCATTTCCCATTTTTATCGATTTGGAGCTCGGTTTGGGAAATTTTTGGACAAATTTTCTTGGAGAACAATGGGGTAAGTGTTCTTAACCCAATTTTGGTTGTATAACTCAAATCTACTACAAGTGTTGGTGTTTAATCTGAGGATTTTGTTGAAAAAAAGGGTAGAAACTCCTCTTGGATAGAATCATTGATTTGAAGGTTAAAATGATATGGGAATTTTGTAATTTTGGTATGGTTAGACTTGTATGAGTACGAGGGTTTTAAAAATGTAAAAATTATTCGATTCCGAGACGTTGGATGGAGGGGCATTTTGGTTATTTTATCTATTTTTGCGCCCTAGCTCTAAATTTTATAGTGGAATCAGTTGTTTGCAATATTATTTACAATGTGTGATTTAATTGATTAGATTTGTCCATTTGGAGTCGAGAACTCGTGGCAAGAACGTGGTTGCTAGTTGATGTTAGCCGGTTCGAGGTAAGTATATTGCCTAACCTTGTGTGGGGGACTTCCCCTTAGGATTTGAGTCTTCTTTGTTGATTGTATTCCTTGCACGCGAGGTG
>MU717714.1:123706-184926 GCA_026770625.1 Nicotiana glauca
ATTGTGGAAAGAATGGGATAAGACCTTCTGTGAACGTCATTGTATGATAGGAATTATTTACTTGTTTCTTTTCTTTGCTGTGCTGTGACCTTAGGATTTGGGTTGTGATTTTGCCGTCGTTTTGTATCATCATTTATTATGTTCTTGTTGTTAATTGTTGTATTTACCCCTTATTGTGAATTATAGCATTTTTGGTCGTTCACGCATTCTTTACATATTCATGTCATTACCATTGTTCCTATGATTATACTGTTTATCGACCGGTAGGTGCCTTAACTGTTCCTCGTCACTACTCCATCGAGGTTAGTCTTGGTACTTACTGGGCACCGCCGTGGTGTGCTGATACTACTCTTCTGCACATTTTTGTTGTGCAGATACAGGTACTCCCGCTCAGTTCTGTCAGTCTTGGAAGGAGGCGTATTGGTAGTATTGGTAGAGACTTCAAGGTATATCTGCTACATCCGCAGACCGAGGAGTCCCTTTCCAGCTTTTCTGTAATAAGTATAGTACTTTCAGTACTTTCTCCTTTGTATAGATATTCTTGAGTCAGAGCCTCTTATGTATCCCCTTATCTTGTGATTTGTGAGTTCGGGTTTTGGGAAGTTTTGTTAGCTTTGAGGATTGTTGTGGTATGTGCCGAGTGGCACCTTAAACCCTGTTTATTTTACCAGTTCAGTTTTATTTATTTTCTTCCAAAATTTTTGGTTTATCTTCCGCATTGTTAGGCTTACCTAGTCATACGGACTAGGTGCCATCACGACATGTTCATGGAGGGTGAACTGGGGTCGTGACAATTGCCTTGGTTGTTATTTTGATTACCCCAATTGTTGTTTTGGTTGTTGTTGTTCCAATTGCTACCACCTTGTTGTTAATTGTTGTTGTTCCAGTTGCCACCACCTTGTTGTTGATTGCCCCAATTTCCCTAGGGTCACCACTGTTGGTTTAAAGAGTTGCCTTTGTTGCCTTGGTAGTTGTTAACATATTAAACCTCTTCACTTTGATCATCATAACACTCATTTGAAAAACTGCCACCTTCATTGTCATATTGTTCACAATTCCCTTAAGATTGTTTGCCTCTTTGCCTTCTCTTAAACATAGTGACACCTTCCATGGCATTGACTTGGAACGAATTTTGGACTTGTTGCAATTGCGCTTTCACCAATTGGTTCATAGTAGTAGTAATCTCGGCAATAGATTTACCATGGTCGTGCAATTCCTTGTGCAAGTGGATGACCGTGGGGTCACCTTGGGGCACATTTTCTCTACTTTGCCACGCCGAAGAAGTGTCGGCCATTTCATCAAGTACATCACATGCCTCATTGTAAGGAAGTTTCATAAAATTGCCCTCGGCCAATTGATTCACAGTGCATTAATTTGTGGTATTGATGCCCCGATAAAAGGTTTGTTGAATCATTGCCTCGATCATATCGTTATTCGGGCACACTTTCACTGTAGTCCTATACAGTTTCCAAATTTCATGCAGTGGTTCTGCTGGCTCTTGCTTGAAGGCTAAAATTTCATCCCGAAGTGCCGCCATATGACTCGGTGATAAAACACTTGGCAGTAAACTTGTCCGCCAACTCATCCCACGTTGTGATGGAATGGTTGGGGAGTCTCTCGAGCCAATATAGTGCCTTTCCCCGAAGTGAGAATGGGAGAAGTCTCAATTTCAGCGCATTCTCGGATACATTCATCTGCTTGCTCCCCCAGCATGTATCTACGAACCCCTTTAGATGTTTATAGGCATTTTGATCGGAGGTGCCCGTAAAATACCCACGTTGCTCGAGCAAGGTCAACATCACATCGGTTATTTAAAAATTCCCCGCCCGGATTCGGGGAGGGACAATAGCACTTGCATACCCTTGATTCGGTAATACTCTGGGAGCCACTCTTGAAGGTGGCGGAGGAGGGCCTGGAATATTATCATTTGGATTAGCATTGGCATTCCAGCCTCACCGTTGTCCTTAAGGTGCAGGAGGCACCTCATCTTGCTCAAAATGATCTACCTCATCCCCCGCTATCACATTTCTAAAAGGTTCATTAGCATTGTTCAATGCCATATTGGAACCTGTTGTATTCACACACACAAATTAGTAAAAAATAAGTAAAGAAGAACAACATACAAAACAAACTAAATTGATAGCCAAAATCATTAGCTCCCCGGCAACGGCGCTAAAAAGTGTTCGCAGCCAACTCCGCACCACTAAAAAGTAGCGAGAGAGGGTCGCAATAGATTTTACCCGATTTGTGGGGCAGGATCGATTCCACAGAGAGATAGGATTGGAGTCGAGTATCTATTTAGCTTAGGATTGTGTGTATTCTCTTAATATCACTTCCAATCATTTTTGGTTTTTTCTATATAAAACTACTAATATCAAACTAAAAATTAAGATTGAAGCTAGATTAAGCTAAGATTGCTACAATTTGTTTCTAATGGATTAAGGGGCACTAGGGTAGTGACTCTTCACTTAGATGGTTAATTGACGGGCACTTGCTTCTGAGGCTCGATTGACATGATTGGAGAAATATGCTATAACCGTTGCACAATTTCACCGACTCTCACACCTCTCGGTAGAGAGATTGATTTTGCCCAATTGACTTTCTCAAGACCAAATGGGTAGGCAAATTTGCTCAAGCAACTAGGCTTCAAGTCGGGTAATTACTCTCTCGAGGTTTAACCCTTTAATTGGGACTATCAATTCTCTTGAGTCCATCCCAATTCCTTGTTGGGTCTATTTTGGAGACTTAGGCTCTCTTTCTCAAGAAGAGCAAAGTTAACTTAGCACAAGGCAAACGACATTTCGCTAAGAGCCTTCATAGATTTATTCTAGTTTTATTATACGTGCGTTGCACGTGTGTATAATGTCTATTAATTAAAAATATATACATTGACGTTAAAATAAAATATAATATTTATTTAAATGGTGAAAATAATAAGATGTTGCATTCAATATCTTTTGAATATACATAGATGATAAATTTAGTTAAATTAGTTTTACACTATTTTATAATTATACATATCTTATACTCCCTTTATTTCAATTTAGATGATACATTTCGCTTATCGTAAGTCAAACTGTGTGACGTTTGACCAATATTTTAAAATATTTTTTTAAATCATATTGACACGAGAAAAATTGTAATTTATAATATTTCTTCTATATTTTTTGAATATTTAAATTTTAATTTTAAAATACCATGTTGAACTAATCTAATTTAGCTTCAAAGTTTTTTTTTAAGTCCATCGTCAAGATGCAGGAGTTAGGCATGACTCCAACCTGTGTATTTCAAAAATAACAATTACACGGAGGATTACATAAACCTCAGCCTCAAATTAGCTTCAAAGTTTAGTTAAATTGAATCTCGATAAGCAAAATATGTTATCTAAATTAAAATAAAAGGAGTAATATGATATACAAATATTTTAAACTATGTCTTACCTGACATCTCTTTATGAATATATTTTGTCTTCTATTATTTCACCCTTATTCTTAAGTTTTTTTTAACCAATTTAATTATTAATGCTATAACTGATTTTGTATTATATTCTGATTTGATTTCCAACTCCTAAATTTAAAGCTAAATTCTCAATGCTATTCCAAGAGAAATTGGAATTAAATAAATTTGGAATTACAAGTCATATTAGTTTTTCCGTTTATTCGGAGTTATTATTCAATTGGAATTGTAGTAGAAGAAATAATTTAGCTTTTGCCTAAAAATTTGTCAATATTTCAAGGTCATTTTTGTTGATACGATGATTGAGCCGGACCAAATAATAACACTTTCTGATAACAACCAACTTAAAAGTGAATTACGACCAAATAATAAAACTTTCTGATAACAACCAACTTAAAAGTGAACTACGAGAGAAAGCGAATTGAAATATCTTCTTTTCAAAATATGGTATCTAGTGCATGTGTAACGACCCAACCGGTCGTTTCGAGCTCTAGAGCGCCGTTCAATAGTTTGAGGCCATGAGCAACTTTATTTCAGGTATTATGACTTGTATGCATGGTCGGAATTGAATTTCAGAAAGTTAAGAGTTGATTTAGAAAGAGAATTCTCATTGCGGAAGCTTAAAGTTGAAAGAATTAACTAGGATTGGATTTCTGAATAAACGAACTTGGAATCGGGATCTAAAGGTTCTAGCAGGTTCGTATGATGATTTCGGACTTGGGCGTATGCCCGAATTGGATTTTGGATGGCCCGCGAGTGTTTTGTCACCTATTGTGGAAGTTAGCATTTTGGAAGAAATTTCATAAGTTTGGCTTGAAGTGCATTTCAGTGTTATCGATATCCATTTCAATTCCGAGTCTGGGAGTAGCTCCGTATGGTGATTCCGGAGTTGGGAGCGCGATCGAAAGTGAATTCGGAGGTCCATAGGTCATTTTGGAGTCATTTGGCTAAAGATAGAAATTTGAAGGTTTTTGAGAAGTTTGACCGGAATTGGACTTTTTAATATCGGGGTCTGATTTCAGTTTTGGAAGTTGGAACAGGTCCGTAATGTCAAATATGACTTGTGTGCAAAATTTGAAGTCAATCGGACGTGATTTGATAGGTTTCGGCATCGAATGTAGAAGTTTGAAATTTCAAAGTTTATAAAGCTTGAATTGGGGTGTGATTCATGGTTTTACATTGTTTGATATGATTTGAGGACTCTAGCAAGTCCGTAATGTGTTTTAAGACTGGTTGGTAGGTTTGGTTGAGGTCTCGGGGGCCTCGGGCGTGTTTCGGAGGCTCAACAGACCGATTCTTGCCTTGAGAGGATTGCTGGTTTTCTGGTATAAGTGCAGCAGGTTTTACTGTCTGCGATTCTTGGAATTTGACCACAATTTTGGGTATGTAATTAAGAGAAATTCATATATTTGAGTTCATGGATTCATGGTTAAGCTTAATCTTCAAAAGAATTTCGGAATCCGGGCACGTGGACTCGAGGGCATTTTTGTCAACTTTTCGATCGGGGTTAGGAATGGTTATAAATTGGATTGTAGAGAGTAATTGAGCATATATTAATCGATTTTCAAGATTATTGGCTAGTTTTGGAGCATTGTGCATCGGTTTGAGTCTTCAGAAGGGCGTGGAATGCCGGTTATGGATCTTCAGAGCGAGGTGAGTCTTATTTCTAACTTTGTGAGAGGGAATTGTCCCATAGGTGAATTAATTTGTTATGTGCTCCTATTTGTGGGGGCTACGTACGCATGAGGTGACGAGAGTCTGTGCGTAGCTACTATTATGTTATTGTCGGGGTAGTCTAGGACCCAAAAGCATGTTGTACTTGGAATACTTGTAATGTAATTGACAACATGACTTGCTAAAATCCTATCGAATTGGTAAATGAATTTCTAAAAAGGATTAAACCTCATTTTCTCCAAAAAAAATCGTTAAAAGAGAATTTGTGTTTTATTTGGATAAATGTTCCTCGATAAACTCTTAATTTGTTGTCTGAGTATGTATTTCTGTGTGTACCTGTATCACATGTATGATATGCGAGTAGGGTGATTATTTATTTAAATTTGACCGCATCGCATGGGTGATTCGCGAGCGGGATAATAGATGCATCTATGGTTCGTGTCGTTTGACCCTCGACAGCGCACATTTTATATTTATGTTTGATCAGGCCGTACGACCTCGGCATGAGTTATGCATGCTTATATTGTTTGCCTTGATATTTATTGACATTGGTAGCTGCTCTCCCGACTTGTGATAATTGTTAATTAAAGGATTATGAATCCGGAGGCTTTTATATAAAGGAACTTGTACCTGTCTAGTACTTCATTTGAATCTACTGCTGTCCTTAGTGAATTCGTGAGATCGCCACTTTAATAATATTACTATTTGACCACTCTAAGTGTCGAAGTTGCCATCTCCTCTCTACTTCTTCGAGATTAGGTGGGATACTTACTGAGTACACGTTGTTTTTGTATTCATACTACACTTCTGTACATTTTCGTTGCACAAACACATGAACCCTTAGTGGCCTAGTGGGCGTAGCAGCATGGTTGATACGGAGACTAGGTGAGTTGTTCCTCGAGGCAACCCGCAGCTAGTATTATCTCTCTCAGGATTCTATTTATTTTCTATCCAATTGTATTCTGGACAGCTGTTGTACTTTATTCGGCTTTTCTTAGAAATTGCTCGTGCACTTGTGACACCGAGTTTTGGGATGGTTATGAAGTATTTTGTATTAACTGTTTATCACTTAAAATTAATTTGAGATAATTATCTTCTTAATTGGTAAATTTGAAGGAAAATCCTAGATTTCAAAAGTAATAAAATGGGGATTGATTAAGTACTTTGGTTGGCTTGCCTGACAGTGGTGTCCAGCGCCATCATGACCCTTAGTAGATTTTGGGTCGTGACAACATGGTATCAGAGCACGAGTTTTCTAGGGTCTCACGAGTCATGAGCAAGTCTAGTAGAGTCTCGTAGATCGGTATGGAGACGTCTGCACTTATCCTCGGGAGGCTGCAGGACTGTTAGGAGTTCTTCCCTTCTTGATTCCTCATCGTGCTATTTGATCCATGGAGGCTTACGCCTTTAATTCCTTCCTATTCAATCTTGTGCAACGTGAACCGCTTCTTATAAATCGAGAATTGAAGAATTATTATGGTATTACCGATGCAGTGCGGGGTGTTTCTCCCTGTATAGTTGTCTGAGCCATTATCGTCGCCTTATGGAAGGATATCCAGTCGTTTGAGCTTAGTAGCGGTACTTCTGGAAGCTCTGAGTCTAGGCACAAGTTGCCATGATGCTATAAACTATTGTTCAGCAGTATTGATATGATGGTAGGACATTTGCCTATGTGTCGGGGCAGTGAATGACTTGAAAGGAGGTTTACTCAGTGCATAATCTAGAGATTTAGTATTTTATTCCCGGCAAAGGAAAGACAATCGGAATAAGAATGGTCAGATATGAGCTGGTGGAGTAATGAGACTTGGTATTTGCGAGCGTGGTGGAGCTTTCTTCTATGATGGGATGTCGTTGTCCTAATTGAACGTACTAAGTTCTCCGGTGTTACGATCTTCTACAATTTGCCTTTGGGGCAAGCTATTGTGAAATAGTACTGACAATACAGTTGTCAGATATCGCAGGGTGTGGTAGTTCAGGGTTGAATCAATGTTTGTAATGTCTACGATATGAGGAAGATGATCTTCCGAAAGGTGTAAAGTTAGTAGCGATTTTGGGTCCAAGTGCTACGAAGATAGATTTTATTTAAGGCAACAACTGAGCAGCAAAGGATGAGGAAAGACATGTGGTAAGTGTCAGGCGGTGGCTAGGATTTCAAGAAGGCCAATTATGAGAAGCAAAGGTCAAGTAGTCGATTAAAGGGGTGAATTCCACCAAAGTGGGAGAGTGGTGGAAGTGCATATGGGGATTTTGGTAAGATGACTATGCACCCTAGGGAGAGTTTGGAATGATTTGGGAATTTTAGTGATTGGTGATTGGGGTCTATGGATTTAATTTGAAGTATGGGCTATTATGCAGCATGAGATTTGATATAACAGGAAGGATCTGCTTGAAATGGAGAAGGATACAACATAACTTTGAATTGGAAGGATGTTGGCGCACATTTAATTGATGTCCACAAGGGGTGAATGGACTTGTGGAGCTAGAGAGCGAGCTCAGACTTAGGATGGGTTATTGATGTCGTAGTGGTTGTACCCTGTGCAGCAGCATTGGAAGATGTTGGGAAGTGATTTCCATAGGTGGGTTATTCCCTGTAAGCAGGTTAGCGTTCATGTGGCTCGCGAGGCTTCTGCGAAGAATTCTATTGGTTGTACAACAAAGAGATCGATTGTGCAAATGTGGTTGATGATTCAGAGTATAAAGAGGAGTTTTACAGAAAGATTCCGAGAATTTTGGCGGTTGATTGCGCAAGGTTATGCCAATAAGAGATTAAGAATCCTGGTGAGTTCCAGATTTGTGTCATAGTGGATTCGAGCTAAGTGGGACAGTCCCACCACCTATGATTGGGTTGCATAGTTAACTACTTATGAGTTTTCTAATTATTAGCATATTGATGGGTTATTTCAGCTACAGGATAAGAACATAAGTGGTAATTCGAGAAAAGGAATTGTTAGAGGCGTGCTAAGGTTGGCCTTATTGGCCATATTCAGACTTGGGGAAGGATTCATGATTTATGCGTTGTATAGATGTGGGTTTCAAGGGAAGTGATTCCGCTAGGTGATTTGCCGAGAGAGTATTCATGTGCTAGAGATTTATGGAAATGATTATATTCGGGGTCTCTCAGCAACGATCCTAGTGGATGCAAGGGGCAAAGCGTAGTGCCTAGTGATTTCGAACCTATACGTACGGTTAAGAATCAAGCTTTGTAGAAGCTTATGAGAAGTTGCCCAGAATATTCTATGATGTTTGACCTGTGGTGTAGCAATTTGGAGGTCTGAAATGGTTCATGTGATTTGAGATAGTAGGGTCTCGTGACTCACGATCACTCGGGAGGAGTGCGGATGGAGTATGTTACGTGTCAAATGGAGTTATTATTTCTAAGGCAATCAAGGATAAATTGGAAGGAGATAGACTGGTTAGCTATAGTTGAATTGGTATATTGGTGGTAGTAATCAGTTCCTTCATCAAATTATGCAAGTGATTTGTGGCGATACGTGAGAGGCCTATTGGTCGCCGGAATTGATGTTATTCAGAAGTATTCTACTATTATGGCCTATCATGTGTAGGCGGGTCCCGGAAGAGCTATGGTGGCTTAAGATCACTACTTAGATATTTGGCGTATTCTACAGTTATGAGAATTCACCTGTGTATCGCAACGGTTCTCCTGGAGTGAGTTAAGTGGAAAGTTTTTATACGATGAAGTGTTAATCTATTGGTGATCCGGAGTTATGATGGGAATCGTGTTTTATCATATATTGGCGTGTTTGGTGCAGTGAGTGGTATGGAATTTAAAGTGAGGATCAAGGTTACAGTTTGGTGTTGACAAGAATGTCACGAGGTCGGATGAGCAGGAAAGTAGTTTCGATGTTTAAAGTAAGTTGATATTGTTTTCAGCGTCACCTGAGATCGGTGTTTGTGAAGGAGGCTTTGCATCCTGTTTATGGATTCTAGATCATTTTTCAGCGTTAGTGCGATCGGTGGTATGGATATACAGACTTGTTATCTATTATGAAAGGTCGTGGGGGCGTGTTCCATGGGAAGATTGTACAAGCGTGGCATGTAGTCACTGATTGATTGGAGGATAAAACCAAGTATGGAGATCGTGGTGGTATCGCTAATATGAGAATTTATTTCTGGAGGGCACTCTGTTTATTGGGTTGCAGACTATGGATGATTACTCCGGTTATGATGGTTGTTCTTATGTGTTATGAGAGAGAGGGGAGTATTTATGGACCTTTGAAAGGTTATTAGTCTAGTTCGGTGCGATCAGAATCAGCTTGAGGTCTATGGATGGATTTAAATGTGAATGTGGGCTTTATATCAGGCCAAACATGTTCATTTCAGTAATGCGCTCCATATGGAGGAGTAGTCAGGGTGTTATTTCGTTGTCAGATATTTCATGTAATAATACATTGCGACGTGTGAGTTGTGAGACAGATTGGGAAGTTTCTTATGTGTTGAGGTTCCGCGTAGAGATAATGTTATGTGAGCATGAGGGCTCTCAAGATTCGGATCGTATGTCGCACCTCAGTTGTGCTTAAGTTTTGTAGCCTATGGAACTATATGTCTCCCCGGGGATGGTATTATACACTTAGCATGCTTGTGACCGATATTTGGTATTCTGTTGTAATGAGCAATTTATCTTGATTTATATCTCGTTATGTGAATTCTATGAGTGGATCGGGTGGCACGCCTCCACGGGTATGTTATTTGGATCGGGTTGCACGCCGCAACAGTGGGATGTTGAGTACAGTTCCCCGTATCTGCTTTATGTTTTTTGTCTCCTCCCTTCCTGAGAGGAACTTATATTAGATGTGTGCCCGTGTCGCATGCTTGATTCGCGATCGGTGTGTCTGTTTAATTATATTGATCGCGTCGCATGTATGATTCGCGAGTGGGGTAATTGAATTTCCTTTTCAGAGTTCGTTTTCCTTTTGTATCATGTCCGAATTGGTAACCTATCGGCATATTAAGGCATCATATGAGACTTTTGATCATGTCCAGGGTAGCTTATTGCCAGAGCAGTTTGTACTAGGTGAGACGAGGTCATTGGATTTAGGATCAGTGCAATCTGATTATATGAAGTATATTAAGGAGCTAAGACCATTATTTGGTTCAAAATGAGGTGATGGTTCTTGTCAGGAGTATAGACCCGATGATTTATTGATTCAGTGGTTGGTTATAAATTTCTACACGTCTCATTCATTGTGGCGGTATTGTAAGAGTTAGAGCAAGACCTATGTACATCAGAGGTGCAGTGGGAGCATCAGAGTCATGGAATTTCGACTAAATTGATCAGAGAATGTTATTGTGGTCCTGTGAGTAAAATGGTGCAAGCTATGAATTGAGCTAAGGTACGCAGTCATGTTTTGGTGCTGCATGTAGTTATTCATATGGTGAGCGTATGCTGGAAATGGGCCTAGCAAGAACTCTAGATGTTGCAATTGAGGTCTAAGGCTTATTTGCTTAAGTGAAAAAAAGGGATATCTTTAGATTTATCGAGCTAGGCGCCCACCCGAGTTGTAGTAGCACGGTATGTGCTCGAGGTGTTAAGCAGTGATTTCAGACAACTCCGGCACAGTTCTTAACACATTCGAGGACGAACGTATGTTTAAGTGGGAGAAATGTAACAACCCGATCGGTCATTTTGAGCTATAGCGCACCGTTCAGCAGTTTGAGGCCATGAGCAGCTTCATTTCAGGTATTATGACTTGTACGCGTGGTCGGAATTGAATTTCGGAAAGTTCAGAGTTGATTTGGAAAGAGAATTCTCATTTCGGAAGCTTAAAGTTGAAAGAATTAACTAGGATTGGATTTTTGAGTAAACGACCTTGGAATCGGGATCTGAAGACTCCAGCAGATTCGTATGATGACTTAGGACTTGGGTATATGCCCGGATCGGGTTTTGGATGACCTGCGTGTATTTTGGCGCCTATTGTAGAAGTTAGCATTTTGGAAGAAATTTCATAAGTTTGGCTTGAAGTGCATTTCAGAGTTATCGACGTCCGTTTGGGATTCTGAGTCTGGGAGTAGCTCCGTATGGTAATTCTGGAGTTGGGAGCGCGATCAGAAGTGAATTCGGAGGTCCGTAGGTCATTTTGGAGTCATTTGGCTAAAGATAGAAATTTGAAGGTTTTTGAGAAGTTTGACCGGAAGTCGACTTTTTGATATCGGGGTCGGATTTCGATTCTGGAAGTTGGAACAAGTCTGTAATGTCAAATATGACTTGTTTGCAAAATTTGAAGTCAATCAGACATGATTTGATAGGTTTCAGCATCGAATGTAGAAGTTTGAAATTTCAAAGTTCATAAAGCTTGAATTGGGGTATGATTCATGGTTTTAGCATTGTTTGATATGATTTGAGGCCTCGAGCAAGTCCGTAATGTGTTTTAGGACTGGTTGGTAGGTTTGGTTGAGGTCCCGGGGGCCTTGGGCGTATTTTGGATGCTCAACGGATTGATTCTTACCTTGAGAGGATTGCTAGTTTTCTGGTATAAGTGCAATAGGTTTTACTCTCTGCGATCGCGTGAGAGGGTTTGCGATCGCATAGGGCAAGAGTTGAAGGAGCTGAGATTGGCCTATGCGATCGCAGGAAGTGCAATGCAGTCATAGAGGAGGAAGGATGGGGCTTCAGGTTGAAGGCTAATGCGATCGCGGGGTTGGAATTGTGATCACATAGTGTGCGTTTGGAGGCTGCGATGCGTTTGGCCTGTGCGAACGTAGAGGCTGGCATCCGATCGCACAGAAGGAATATGGGAGGCAGCACAGTTGGCCTATGCGATCGCGGAGCATTGTTTGCAATCGCATAGAAGGGTCTCCTGGGCAATGTTCTTTTAAAATCGGAGTTTTGGCTCATTTTCACTTCATTTCCTCCATGGGAGCCGATTTTGGAGCAACTTTAGAGTGTCATTTTCATCACCAAGCATGAGGTAAGTGATTTCTACTAGTTTTGAGTAAATAGAAGTTTTATATATGGATTTAGACAAGGAAATTTGTAGAAAACTTGGGGTTTGAGAGGAAACCTAGAAAATTGATATTCTTGGAATTTAACCACGACTTTGGATATAGAATTAAGAGAAATTCATATATTTGAGTTCATCGATTCATGGGTAAGCTTAATCTTAAAAAAAATCGGAATCCGGGCATGTGGGCCCGATGACATTTTTGTCAACTTTCTGATCGGGGTTAGGAATGGTTATAAATTGGATTGTAGTGAGTAATTGAGCATATATTAATGGATTTTCATGATTATTGGCTAGTTTTGGAGCATTGTGCATCGAATCAAGTCTTCGGAAAAGCGTGGAATGTCGGTTATGGATCTTCAGAACGAGGTGAGTCTCCTTTCTGACCTTGTGAGAGGGAATTGTCCCATAGGTGAATTAATTTGTTATGTGCTCCTATTTGTGGGGGCTACGTACGCACAAGGTAATAAGAGTCTGTGCGTAGCTACTATTATGTTATTGTCCGGGTAGTCTAGGACCCAAAAACATGTTGTACTTGGAATACTTGTAATGTTATTGACAGTATGACTTGCTGAAATCCTATCGAATTGGTAAATGAATTTCTAAAAAGGATTAAACCTCATTTTCTAAAAAAAAAATCGTTAAAAGAGAATTTGGCTTTTATTTGGATAAATGTTCCCCGATAAACTCTTAATTTGCTGTTTGAGCATGTATTTTCGTGTGTACTTGCGTCGCATGTGTGATACGCGAGCAGGGTGATTGTTTATTTAAATTTGACCGCGTCGCATGGATGATTTGCAAGCGGGGTAATAGATGCATCTATGGTTCGTGTCGTTCGACCCTCGGCACTGCACATTTTACATTTATGTTGGATGGGGCCGTACGACCTCGGCATGAGTTGCACATGCTTATATTGCTTGCCTTGATATTTATTGACATTGGTAGCTGCTCTCCCCGACTTGAGATAATTGTTAATTAAAGGATTATGAATCCGGAGGCTTTTATATAAAGGAACTTTTACCCGTCTAGTAATTCATTTGAATCTACGGCTGTCCTTAATAAATTCGGGAGATCACCACTTTAATAATATTATTATTTGACCACTAGTAAGTGTCGAAGTTGCCATCCCGTCTCCACTTCTTCGAGAATAGGCGGGATACTTACTGAGTACACGTTGTTTTTGTACTCATACTATATTTCTGTGCATTTTTGTTGCACAAGCACATGCACCGCTAATGGCCTAGTGGGCGTAGCAGCATGGTTGATACGGAGACTAGGTGAACTATATTTCTTCGAGGCGACTCGCAGCTAGTATAGTCTCTCTCAGGATTCTATTTATTTTCTGTCCAATTGTATTCCAGACAACTGTTGTACTTTATTCGGTTTTTCTTAGAAATTGCTCATGCACTTGTGACACCGGGTTCTGGGATGGTTATTGAAGTATTTTGTATTAACTGTTTATCACTTAAAATTGATTTGAGACAATTATCTTCTTAGGCATTGGGCTCGAATTTTTAAGCATTATTTGATGTTATGAAGTCATTTATGCATAGATACAATTGATTTGGAGCCGAATTCGAAAGGAAAGGCGGTTATTGAGGATTGAATTGGCCGTGAAAGTTTGAGATAATTGTTTGGTCTAACCCTAGCTTGAGGGATTAGGAGTTGTCATATTTGCTATGTGTTTCTTGTTGAGTATGATGTATAGGCATGGTGATGAGTATCTATATGTTGGAGTCGAGCATGACCGTGAGTCTTAAATTGATACTTGTTGAATTCTTGAATAATGCTATGGTTGAAATGATGATTAAATCGGTAGTATTGAGCAAAGGCTTAGTTTATTCCTGTGGAAGTTAATTATGAGTTAGAAATGATGATAATAGAGATGATTAGAAGTTGAATTGCGATTGGTTATAGTTGATTGTCCCTTGCCGGGATTGTTGTTGTGAACACTGTAATCTATATATTTGGAACGGGTTGCGCGCCACAATATTTTTATTTATGAATATATATATATGGATCGGGTTGCACGCCACGACAGATATTATACTGAATCGGGTTGCACGCCGCAACAGATATATTATATTTATTGGATCTGGTTGCATGCCGCAACAGATCTATTATATTTATTGGATCGGATTGCACCCCGCAATAGCTATATATATACATATGGACGGGTTGCGCGCCACAACAGTATTATTATTATATTATTTTAGATACGATACTGCTCCTTCATATTTAATTAGTTTTTGCTAAATTGACTTGTCTCCCCGAAACATGTACCCCCTCCCTTTTAACAGCTCATACTTGTTCATTTTTCTGCAATACATTATATATATCTGCACAAGTTTATCTGGAGTCTGGTCCTAGCCTCATCACTACTTCACCGGGGTTAGGCTAGGCACTTACCAGCATATGGGGTCGATTATGCTGATACTACACTCTGTGCTCTTTTGCACAGATCCAGGTACTGGAGCAGCATACGGTGCGCAGTAGTAGTTTGGGAGCCAGCCTTCAATCCATGAGATCCCGAGGTAGTCCTGCAGGCGTCCGTATGCCCGGTATCTCTTCTACCTATTTTAATGCACTGTTTCCTTTTGTACTCGAGACAGATTTTATTTCCTTATTTCAGACATTTGTGTGTAGCACTCCTAAATAGTCCGTGAATGTTGTGACACCAGTTCTATGTAGAGGCATTTTTGGATTTTTCTTACTATTTTGGTTATTTCGTTTAAGTCTTCCGCTAAATTACGAATTTTGCTGTTGTTTAATTATTTATTTTCTATTAATTAAATTGGTAAAAATGGATTTAAAACAAAAGTATTTATGGATTCTAAATGTGTGGCTTGCCTAGCTTCTATGAGTAGGCTCCATCACGACTCCCGAGGGTGAGAATTCCGGGTCATGACATAGTTCTTCAGACAAATCCATGTCCAGGGAAATCCATCCCTCAGTATAATACGTCGGACAAATCCATGTCCAGGGAAGTCCATCCCTCAATATAATCATCTACTGCGCTCACTAGGGGTGTAAATACTCTAGAGGGACTTCTCTAAGCCCAAGAGCTATATCAATGTCAGCGAAGGCATGATCAATATCATTGATGCGGTGTGCAGCCCGATCCCATATTGGCAATCAATACTCGGCTCTCGGCCTCACTCAGTCAATACTCTCCAGTCTCATACACAAGGGCTAAAATATCATAATACAGGCTTGAACAATGATATTATATGTCAAATAGAAACAAATGAGACTGAGGCATGATATAATATGCATGCACAGGACTGAGTATAAAGTAAACATGAATCTAACAGCGTGATAGCGGGAAACAACCTCTCGGGCATCAACAGTGTTGGCGTGAAGCCTTAACATTATAATTAACATGATTTACAGATCAACAGCTAGATCTCATAATCATAGCACATATATCGATAATAAATAACCACTAAGCGGCGTTCTGGAATGATCCAGGCCGCATTTCTCACGGTGCACGCTCATGCGCCCGTCACTTGGCATAGCATCACCTTCATAACAATCCTAGAACACATCGTTCCGGATTTCAAACCTACAGTACCAAGGTTAAATGCGTTACTTACCTCAAGCCAAGCCAAAACTCTAGCCCGCGACTCCTTTTCCTCTCGAATCGGCCTCCAATGCCTCGAATCTAACCAAAATCATAATATAACCATCAAATATGCTAAGAGAACAAAGCCCACTCGAAAATAATAAAAATACAATACGGATACCGAAATTAGCCAAACCCAATCCCTGGGTCCACGTCTCGAAATTTGGTAAAATCTACATCAATAGACTTCTTATCTCCCCACGAGTTCATGCATATCAAAAGTATTAAAATCCGACCAAAAATGACCCCTCAAATCCTTGCTCAAACGTCTCCAATCCCAAGCCCTAGTTTTTCCCAATTTTAACCCTTAATTTCCATTAATTTTCAAGCCAAATCAGTGAAATAACACCTTAGAAACGAGATTAGGGTCCAAAAACCTTACCTCTACGAAATCTCCTTGAAATCCCTCTTTAAATAGCTTCCTCGAGCTCAATCCCAAATGAAAATGGTGAAGAACAACTCAAAAATCGCGAAGGGATTCTTTTATACCTCTTGGCCTAGGCTTTTTGCACCTGCGGTCCAAATCACGCTCCTGCGGTCCCGTTTTTGCGGTCTTGTCCACCGCATTTCACTTAAATGACCATTTCCACATATGCGGTTAGAATATCGCACCTGCGCCACCGTAGGTGCGCCTCTTTGATCGCTTCTGCGGTTTCAGTTGGTCCTCTACTTGGCCACTTCTGCGGCTTACTTTCGCATCTACGGGGGTTGCACCTGTGGCCTCCTAACCGCAGATGCGGTTATGACAGCAGTCCCAAACCTCAGCTGCAAACTCAAATCCAAACTTTCCGTTAACAATCCGAAGTCACCCCGAGGCCCCCAGGACCTCAACCAAAAGATCAAACAAGTCATATACTACCATCCAAACTTATACCAATCTTCAAAACACCTCAAACAATATCGAAACAACCAAATCACATCGGATTCAAGTCTAAGAACTCTAAAAACTTCCAAATTCCGCTTTTGATCAAAAAGTCTATCAAACCACGTCCGAATAACCTGAAATTTTGCACACACATCCCAAATGACACAACGGACCTACTGCAACTCTCGAAATTCCATTCCGACCCCTATATCAAAATCTCACATATCAACCGGTAAACACCAAAATTCCACTTTAGCCAATTCAAGCCTAAATCTACTACAAACCTCGAAAACACGTTCTGATCACACTCCTAAGTCCAAAATCATCCCACGAATCTATCCGAACTATCAAATTCACATTTGATCCCTAATTCACATAAGTCAACATCCGGTTGATTTTTCCAACTTAAGCTTACTCAAAAGAGACTAAGTGTCTCAAACCTTACCAAAACCTCTCTAAATCCAAACCACTCAACCCAGTAACCTAAAATACAGATGAAACAAGCATAAAGAAACAAAAATAGAGAAAACGGAGCGGTAACTCATAAGATAACAGGTCGGGTCGTCACATCCTCCCCTCTTAAACAAACGTTCGTCCTCGAACGGGTCAAGAAACATACCTGAAGCCTCAAATAGGTGGGGATATCTGCTTCGCATCTCCCGCTCGGTCTCCCAGGTAGCCTCCTCCACGGGCCGACCTCTCGCTTTCACTGAAGCTATATCCTTTGATCTCAACTTTCAAACCTGGCGCTCTAAAATAGCCACTGGTTCCACATCATAAGTCAAATCACCATCTAACTTAACCGTGCTGAAATCCAGAACATGAGATAGGTCCCCAATATATTTTCGGAGCATAGAAACATGAAATACCGGATGCGCACTTGATAAGCTGGGTGGCAAACCAAGCTTATAAGCCACCTCCCCAATCCTCCGAAGTACCTCAAAAGGACCAACGAATTGAGGACTCAACTTCTCTTTCTTCCAAATCTCATAACACCCTTCATGGGTGAAACCTTCAATAGAACCTTCTCACCAACAATGTAGGATACATCCCGAACCTTCCTATCAGCATAACTCTTTTGTCTCGATTGCGCTGCACGAAACCTCTCGTGAATCACTTTCACCTTGTCTAAAGCATCCCACACCAAGTTTGTACCCAAAAGTATAGCCTCGTCGGGCTCAACCAACCAACTGGAGATCTACACCGCCTCCCATACAATGCCTCATATAGAGCCATCTGAATACTCGGCTGGTAATTTTTGTTATAAGCAAACTCTGCGAGCGGTAGAAACTGATCCCATAACCCTCCAAAATCAATGATACAAGCGCATAAGATGCCCTTCAATATCTGAATAGTGCGCTCGGACTACTCGTCCGTCAGAGGGTGAAAATCTGTGCTCAACTCAACTTGAGTACCCTACTTTCGTTGCACCAACCTCCAAACCTATGAAGTAAACTGAGTGCCCCTATCTGAAATGATGGAAATTGGGACACCATGCAAACGAAAAATCTCTCGGATATAGATCTCTGTCAACTGCTCTGAAGAATAAGTAGTATACAAAGGAATGAAGTACGGGGACTTGGTCAGCCGATTAACAATCACCCAAATAGCATCGAACTTCTTTGAAGTCCGTGGGAGCCCAACTACAAAGTCCATGGTGATCCGCTCCCACTTCCACTCTGGAATATCTATCTGCTAAAGCAAGCCACCCGGTCTCTGATGCTCATATTTCACCTGCTGATAATTGAGACACCGAGCTACAATTCTCATAGTGTCCTTCTTCATTCTCCGCCACTAATAATGTTATCTTAGGTCCTGATACATCTTCGCAGCACCCGGATGAATGGAATACCATGAGCTATGGGCCTCCTCCAGAATCAACTCCCGAAGACCATCCATATTGGGCACACATATCCGGCCCTGCATCATCGATACCCCATCATCACCGATAGTCACATCTTTGGAATTATCGTCCTAGACTCTGTACTTAAGGACAAGCAAATGAGGATCATCATATAGGCGGTCTCTAATGCGATCAAATAAGGAAGACCGAGAAATCACACAAGCCAATCCCCGACTAGGCTCCAAAATATCCAGCCTCACAAATCGATTGGCCAAGGCGTGAACATCAACTGCAAGAGGTCTTTCACCAACTGGAATATATGCCAAACTCCCCATACTCACTGCCTTTCGGCTCAAAGCATCGACTACCACATTGGCCTTCCCTGGATGGTACAAAATAGTGATATCATAATCCTTAAACAGCTCCAACCATCTCTGCTTTCTCAAATTGAGATCCTTCTGCTTGAACAAGTGCTAGAGGCTATGATGATCAGTAAACACCTTACAAGACACACCGTACAAATAATGTCTCCAAATCTTCAACGCGTGAACAATGGCAGCCAACTCCAAATCACGGACAGGGTAGTTCTTCTCGTGAGGCTTCAACTGAAGAGAAGCATAAGCAATAACCCTACCCTCCTACATCAACATATACCTAATACCAACTCTCGAAGCATCACAATACACGGTATAAGAACCTGAAGTTGATGGAAATACTAACACTGGAGCTGTGGTCAAGGCAGTCTTGAGCTTCTGAAAGCTCTCCTCACACTCATCCGACCACACAAATGGAGCACCCTTCTGAGTCAACTTGGTCAAGGGCGATACGATGAATAAAAATCCCTGAACAAATCAGCGATAATACCCCGCCAAACCAAGAAAACTGTGAATCTCTGTGGCTGAGGATAGTCTGGGCCAACTATGAACCGCCTCTATCTTCTTTAAATCCACCTGAATACCCTCACTGGACACCATGTGCCCCAAGAATGCCACGGAACCGAGCCAAAACTTACACTTGGAGAACTTTGCATAAAGCTTCTCCTCCCTCAACTCTGCAACACAACTCTCAAGTGCTCTGTGTGCTCCTCCTGACTACGCGAATACACCAGAATATCATCAATGAAGACTATGAAGAATGAGTTGAGATACGGCCAGAATACATTGTTCATCATATGCATGAACGTTGCTGGGGCATTGGTTAGCCCAAAAGACATCACCAAGAACTCATAATGACCATATCTGGTCCTGAAAGTTGTCATAAGAATATCAGTGTCCCTGATCTTCAGTTGGTGATAACCTGAACGGAGATCAATCTTAGAGAATACCCTCGCTCCCTGAAGTTGGTCAAACAAATCATCGATACGAGGCAAGGGATACTTGTTCTTTATTTTTATTTTGTTCAACAACTTGTAATCAATGCACATCCTCATCGTGCCATCCTTCTTCTTCACAAATAGAATAGGCACACCCCAAGGCGACACACTAGGCCGAATGAACCCCTTATCAAAGAGTTCCTAAAGCTACTCCTTTAACTCCTTCAACTCCGATGGTGCCATACGATACAGTGGAATAGAAATTGGTTGAGTGCCCGGTACCAGATCAATACCAAAATCAATATCCCTATCTGGTGGCATGCCCGGCAGGTCTGCAATAAACACATAAGGAAAATCCCTCACAACTGGAACAAAATCAATACTGGGAGTCTCTGTACCGACATCCCTCACAAATGCTAAGTATGAAAGACAACCTACCCAACCATACATTGGACCTTCAAGAAAGAAATCCCCCTACTAGAACATAATTGGTCGAACCTCACCATTCAATCCGTGGCATACCCAGCATAGCCAAGGTCACTGTCATAGCATGACAGTCCAGAATAGAAAGACACGGAGATAGCTAATCCATGCCCAATATAACATCAAAGTCTACCATACATAGCAACAAAAGATCCACTCGGGTCTCCAGACCCCCAATAGTCACCACACATGACCGGTACACACGGTCTACAATAACAGTATCGCTCACCGGAGTAGATACACGAATAGATGAAGTAAGAGACTTACGGGACATATCCAAATAACGAGCAAAGTATGATGACACATAAGAATAAGTGGAACCGGGATCAAATAATACAGAGGCATCTCTGTGGCAGACTGAGAAAATACCTATAATCACAACATCTCAAGAAATAGCATAGGGTCTAGCTGGAAGTGCATAGAAACGGGTCTGACCACCACCTGATCGGTCTCCCCCTCTAGGTCGACCCCTAGCTGACTGACCTCCACCCCGAGCTAACTGAGCGGGTGGGGAAGTAACTGGTGCTGAAGCTGAAGGCTAACTCCTCTGCTGGGATGACCCTCCCATAAGATGGGGACAAAATCTTTCGATATGACCTAAATCTCCATAGCCAAAGCAACCCCTCGTAGTAAGTGGCAGTGGGGACTGAAGGAAGCCCCATGCACTGGGATGCCTACTAGAAGAACCAGGCATAAATGAACCCTGAACTGATGGTGTCGGAGTCGCACTCTGATCTAGAAGGGCACTAAGAGATGAGTAACCCTGATGTGAACTGTGAGAACCATGGCCGGATAACCCACCATGGTGACCTAAACGGGCTGACTGAGCATGCCTAAATAAACAACCTCTGCCATGCTGAAACTGGCCTCTCGAAGAAGAATCTCCAAAACTACCAGATCCCCGAGGCCTCTTGGCCTCCCTCTCATCTCGCTCCTGGCAACGAATTGACTCAATCTCTCTAGCAATGTTAACTACCTCCTCATAATAAGCGCCAAATATTCTCTCTCTAGTCAGAAAAATCCGCAGCTGATAGTTGAGGCCATCAACGAACCTCCTAATCCTCTCCCTATCCGTGGGAACTAGCCAATAGCATGACGTGCCAACTCGAAGAACCTCATCTCATACTGCGTCATAGACAGGCCCTCCTAACACAGCTGCTCAAACTCCCTACGCAGCTCTTCCTTACGGGAATGCGGTATATATTTCTCTAGGAAAAGAATTGAGAACTGATGCCAGGTAAGGGGCGGTGCACCAACAGGACTAAACCACTCATAAGCCTCCCACCAAGTGAAGGCATCCCCAAAAAACTGAAATGTAGTAAATGAGACCCCACTAGTCTCCATAATATTCGTTGTACGTAATATCCTCTGACACTTGTCCAAGAAACCCTGGGCATCCTCGCCCTCTGCATCACTAAAAGTCGGAGGCTGAAGTCTACCAACCTCTCCAATCGACACTGCTCGTCATCAGGCATAACTGGAACTACAAAATCCTGAGCAGGTGCAACCGGCTGGGCTAGTGGTACCTCCGATGTCTGGAGTCCCTGAATACCCTGCTCGGGTGTACGGGCGGCAGGAGTCTGAGTGCCTCCCCTGGCCTGAGAGGTAGCTACTTTGGTGGAAACCGCGAATGCCTGAGTAAGGCTGGTGCACACAGTCAAAATCTGAGCCAAAGTCTCCTGAAGACCCAGAATAATAATAGGCACAGCCGCCCCGGCTGGAGCCTGATCATGAACTAGGGCGGCGGGTGGATCTGCAAGTGTTGCCCTTACTACTATGCGGGCCACACCCCTGCCCCTAGCACAGACTCGACCACGTCCTCGGCCTCTAGTGGCCCCAACTGGTGGTACTGGTGGTCGTGCATCCAGACCGGTAGCACGTGTCCTCACCATCTGTGAGAGAATAGAATAACAGAAGTTTAGTACTCGGATCAACAGATTTCCACGACAAGAATTCAAGAATATGAAGTTTTCCTAAAGGTTCTGCAGCCTCCCGAGGATAAATACATACGTCTCCGTACCGATCCGCGAGACTCTACTAAACCTGCTCATGACCCATGAGACCTATGTAACCTAGGCTCTGATACCAACATGTCACGACCCAAAAACCAAGTCGGTCGCGATGGCTCTATAATGGAACTAGGCCAACCACTTATTTGCTTTTCCCCATTTTATCAAATTAGTTACTTATGAAAAACATTACTTTTTAATAAAATTTAATAATAATAACAAAAGTGTCAAAACAGCGGAATGAAACATAACTCCCGACCTTGGGTGTCACTAGTCATGAGCAAAACTAATACAACTGTCTGAAAATACAAATCTGGAATAGTCTAAATATATCAAATAAGTAAAACTAGAGAAAGATAAGGAAGGAGAAGGTGGAACTGCGATTGCTAAGCAGCTACCTCGCAATCTCCAAGTGAAAGTCCGCACAATATACTCAGCAGCCGCTACCCTGCTTCGAGATACCTAGATCTGCACACAGTGGTGCAGGGGCTAACATGAGTACACCAACCCAATAAGTAACAAGTCCAACCTATGGACTGGCAGGTAGTGACAGACCAAACCTCAACAGGATGCTTACAGTTCAAATAAAACTCAACAGTAATAGAAGCAACATATCAGTAAAGAGTTCAATACTTACAGATTTCATATATATACCAATGCACAGCTAGCATGATCAATGTTTCCACAACCTCTACTCACAAGTGCTCAATCACTATGTACTGTATATGGCCATCCGGCGCAGGGAAGATCCATCCTGAAATATATATCACAGACCGTAGTCATCCAATATCGAGGACACAGGCCAATCAAACCTCACGGAGAAGATCGATTTCCCGGTATAGTTCTTTAGACAAATCCATGTCCAGGGAAATCCATCCCTCAGTATAATACTTCGGACAAATCCATGTCCAGGGAAATCCATCCCTCAGTATAATCATCTATTGCGCTCACTGGGGGTGTAAAGACTCCGGAGGGGCTTCTCTGAGCCCAAGAGCTATATCAATGCCAGCGAAGGCATGATCAATATCATTACTGGGCTTGCAGCTCGATCCTATACTATCAATCAATACTCGACTCTCGGCCTCACTCAGTCAATACTCCCCAATCTCATACACAGGGGCTAAGATGTCATAATGCAGGCCCGAACAATGATATGATATGTCAAATAGCAACAAATGACTGAGGCATGATATAATATGCATGAACAGGACTTAGTATAAAGTAAATATGAATCTATCGGCATGATAGCAAGAAATGACCTCTCGGGTCTCAACAATGTTGGTGTGAAGCCTTAAAATGATAATTAACATGATTTACATCTCAACAGCTAAATCTCATAATCACAGAACAAATATCGATAATAAATAACCACTAAGCGGCATTTTGGAATGATCCAGGCCGCATTTCTCACGCTGCACGCTCATACTCCTGTCACTTGGCATAGAATCACCTTCATAACAATCCTAGAACACATCGTTCGGGGTTTAGAACCCGCAGTACCAAATATCTTAGCTCTACGAAATCCCCTTGAAATCCCTCTTCAAATAGCTCCCTCAAGCTCAATCCCGAATTAAAATGGTGAAGAACAACTCAAAAATCGCGAAGGGATTCTTGTATACCTTCTGGCCCAGGCTTTTCGCACATGCGGTTTTCACTTAAATGACCTTTTCCGCATTTGCGGTTAGAATATCGCACCTGCACCACCGCAGGTGCACCTCCTTGAACGCTTCTAAGGTTTCAGATGATCCTCTACTTGGTCACTTCTGCAGCTTACTTCCGCATTTGCGAAGGTAGCACCTGCGTCCTCCCAACCACAGATGCGGTTATGACAACACTCCCAAACTTCAACTACAAACTCAACTCCAAAGTTTTTCATCATCCGAAATCACCCGCAAGGCCCTTGGGACCTCAACCAAAAGCACAAAAAAGTGATATACTACCATCCAAACTTATATCAATCTTCAAAACACCTCAAACAACATCGAAACAACCAAATCACATCGGATTCAAGCCTAAGAACTCTAAAAACTTTCAAATTCCACTTTTGATCAAAAAGTCTATCAAAGCACGTCCGAATAACCTAAATTTTGCACACACACATCCCAAATGATACAGCGGACCTACTGCAACTCCCAGAATTTCATTCTGGCCCCTATATCAAAATCTCACCTATCAACCGGAAAACGTCAAAATTCCACTTTCGACATTTCAAGCCTAAATCTACTACGTACCTCCAAACACATTTCAATCATACTTCTAAGTCCCAAATCATCCCCCGAAACTATCCGAACCATCGAAATTCACATCCAACCCCTAATTCACATAAGTCAACATCTAGTTGACTTTTCTAACTTAAGCTTACTCAAAAGAGACTAAGTGTATCAAACCTTATAAAAACCTCTCCGAATTCGAACCACTCGACCCGGTAACCTAAAATACAGATGAAACAAGCATAAAAAAGCAAAAATAGGGAAAAAGGAGAGATAACTCATGAGACGACAAGTCAGGTCGTAACAAAGGCATTCCTCAAATATATTGATGGCCATTTTCATATCAAATATAAAATTGAAATGGATTTGAGAAATTTTTATAAAGCACTATCTTGTAGTGGTAATTAGCTATCTGTAGATATCATTTGCTATATTACGGATTGTAGATATATTTTCTGTTGTTATAAGATTTATTTGATATATTTAAGCTATTGTATTCATGAATACAGTAGCAAAAGTAGGTGCAAAACATGGGGCTTGGACAGACGAATGTATGTGGGTGTATGTAACTGTATTCGACTATATGTCGTAATGTAAACTGTGCAATTTCAGGTCTATTCAGATTTTTTTAAACAGAAAGTATATAAATTAACATAATAAACTCCTAATATAACTCAACTAACCCAATTACATCACCCATAATCATTTTTTTACGCGAATAATCTGCATTTTTTTTCCTAAAATGTTATATACATCGAAACATAGCATTCGCCGATAGTCTATTTCTTCCCCTTTTTTTCGTGTGTGATTCTGTGTTCAACAAATAAAACACATAATTGATACATTCATATACAGAAATCGGTCAACCAACGATACATGTTGGCTCTTTTTTTTCGCGAATATATTCTGGATATATTTAGTTGGTGTACAAAATCTGAGTACATAATTACAATGCGACTATTATATTAATTCATGATCTCTGATATATAGATGAATAAAATCAGAATACATAGTTGGTATATGATCTCAGAATATTAAATATATGTATTCAAATACATCTGAATACAATCTGTTATATACATACGATATGATTGTATTGTTAAAAGATG
This sequence comes from Nicotiana glauca, assembly GCA_026770625.1. NCBI lineage: Eukaryota > Viridiplantae > Streptophyta > Magnoliopsida > Solanales > Solanaceae > Nicotiana > Nicotiana glauca. The sequence continues at coordinate 149,252 of MU717714.1, forward strand.
TAATAGTTCATTCGTTAGAACTGATTCTTTTTCTGAATACATATAAATACAAAACAACTTTTGTATCAGGGATTGTATATGATCTCTTAATATTAAATACATGTATTCAAATACTCCTGAATATATATTAATACAATTTGTTATACACATATAAAGGTCTAAATATGTATTTTATAAAGGTCTCATATCTCCTAATATATGTAAATACATCTAAATATATATGAAGATAGCCTGTAAAATATATATGAATAAAACCTATGGAAAATATGTGAATATAACTTGGTGAATACAGATAAATACAACCTAATGAATATAGATAAATATAACATGTTAAAATACAGATGAATACAACCTGTTAAATTAATATTAATGTAACTTGTTAAATCCATATGAATGTAAGATGTTGAATACAGATTAATACAATATGTTGAATAGATATGAATAGAACCTATTGAATACATATGAATACAACCTGTTGTAACTGTACAAACACAACCTGTTGATTACAGATGAATTCAGATGCACAAAAACTGAATGCATCGACTGAATAATTGAAATGATCATATATAAACACTGTTAATACATCGAATAATATGAAAACATAATTTTTCTTAACTAAACACCATCTTTACCAAAACACTATCAAAAAAATAGTATTCATAAAAAATTACCATCCAAAATTACATTCACCTAAGGCTACTCTAACATTATCTTATGAAATCAGCAATCAAATTATTCCCTAAGAACTGCTCTGTCGGGTCATTATTATCGACCAATAGCTGTTGCTTCGATAAGAAGACCTTGAGATTCGGAAAACGAGGAATTCGTCAGAAGGAATTAAACGAGGTGGAAGGGGAATCAGAGTGGAAATTTGAAGGAAATGGAGATGGAGATGTTGAAGAGAGTATAGAGAGAGAAGTTTCTTCTTCGACAAGTTTATCTTCTATGGAGAAAGATTGGCGTTGAGAGAGAGGGTGGAGAACAATCTGAAAGAATGAGAGAGAAAAATAATACAAAGAGTATTTTATAGCTTAATGGTAGGAGATAACCATAAATAGATATTTAGCTATAAAAATCAAAAGGTAGCTATGGAATATAATTTTTTTAAAAGATATTTATTTAAAATAAATTAGATATCAACCTTTGATATAGAAGGTAAAAATTCTAATGGATTTATCACACAGCACTAAAAGATTTGAATGGGCATCAATCTCTTTTCATTATAGAGCTCCATGGTCCTTGAGCCGTAACCTGTCTTTTCCCAGGAAACTATGAAATGGATGCCAGTTTACTTAGTAAAGTTTCCTTGTTAATTATTTCTATCTTCATCCACCATTGTGTGCGTTTGTTGTCCATTGAACAAAAGTCCCTCTAGTGATGATGGCTCCCTCGTTCATACATAAAACGTTTATTTGAAGTTAGTTACAAATAACATGACCTACATGGTGTGTTTCTTTGTGGTGAATCTGGTTAGAGGCAGACTTAGGATTTTAAAATGACGGGACCGTATTATCGAATAAAACTTTAGATAAATGGAGCGAAAATCAAACTCATGCAGTGCACCAAAAGTCTAGTCATGCCCCCCAAATCGACCAATGCAATGGTCTGAGCATTAAGTTTTAGAGTGCCAAGCAAAATATATAATTATTGTTTAAGATATATATATATATATGTACATATATTTTTTTCGAATTTAATGGGGGCAGGTGACTCCGCTACCCTAAGGGTAGGTCCGCTTGTGTAATCGCTTGTTATACTAGCTAAGATCATATTACCTCTACATATCCTAGTATTAACTTCATATTTAGGTCCATAATTCACAAGATTTTTAAATGTTCAAGTATCATTGCACACAAAGCTCAATAAATCTCAAACAAGAACTGGTTGCAACTTCTACATTGGATCCTGTTGAATTGTGTCCCACATCGGTGGATAATGGGTGTCTTGGTCTCCTTTTATGGTCTTAGGCAATCCTCACTTCATAAGCTAGCTTTTGTAATTGAGGTAGGCCCAAGATCCATTTATCATGGTATCAAAATCAGATTCATCCCAATGTCAAACTCATCCCAATTTATTATTATCAATGTTGGACCCCATTTATATTGTTCACGCTCAAGTTACAAGCCTGGACATGAGGGGGTATTGAGTTGTGTCGCTCGTTGATGGATAATAGGTAACTTGATCTCCTCATTAGCCTAATTCAATATCCCCTTCAAAAGAGCATTCTTACTTATATTTCTGCTCGTGCATTTTCATAAATAGAAACAATACCTACATTTTGAGTTCCTATATATTCGCAACTAAATGACGAATTTGAATGTCAAGAACATATTTTCTGCTGGATTGAGACATATATATGCTAATTAGAGATAAATCAGTATATTTGGTAATCATACTCATCATTGTACTTTAACATATGAGGCATGATCTAGTGATTAACATCATGGACTTAATAATTAGCACATGAAAATGGTCCTACAAGTTAAAAGAAGATCCGACAAAGTGCAATCAGCTAAGCTATTGTACTTTAATTTCCTCAAAGCAAAAAAAAAGACTCGGTTTACGTCCAAAATCTACCCATTGCCCACTTCAAACAGGCCATTATGATTTCATGAAACCTCTTTTAAGATAATGTTGGAGACCAGGCTGTTTCATATCCCTATATTGGGACATGGACTTTATCATACATCAATCACGTCCACTTAACACGTGTCGATGGCTGGTAGGGGCTACTCATTAACCACAATCTTTTACGTGTCGATTCCTCATGCGGTGTAAGTTGGATCTACAATAAAATTCAATAACTTTGGTATAAATTTTATATTTGTTTTAGGAAAATTCACCTAACACACGTAAATAGTTTACTCGAAACTAATAAATTGGTGTCATATCGTAAAATCTATAAATCCTAAACTTAAAATCTTGGATATGTTATTATTTAAAAGTTAGTAAACCCGCAATAACATGAGTTAGCTAGTTTTCGGAATAGTAATCGAAAAATAATCAGCATTTACAAAGTCATTGAAAAATAGCAACTATTTTAGTTGAAACACGAAAAATTTCAACATAACATGCTGAATTATAGAGCTTCTACATATAAACTTCCAACATATTATGTTGGAACACAACATATTATATATGAAATTCCAGCACATTATGCTGGAATCTCATATGTAAAAAAATCGAATTACAATATATTATGCTGGAAATTTTCGGATTTTAAAGGGTATTTTGTTTCAAATTTTATCTTAACATTAAAAAGTGACTAAAATTCGATTACTTTAAAAATTGTGGTTATTTTTTAATGACTAGTTATAAATCAAGTTATTTCTAATTTATTTTTTCGTGTCGATTCTTCATGCTGCCCAAACATGTCATTCCTAGAACCGAGCTAAAAGACGAAAAGTAGCAATGGGATAAAAGGAAATTGCATTAAGCATCAGGGCACGTCAAGAGCTAATCCTCCGTATCCGCTGATTCTGCAAATATTCCAAACAAAAGCATTGGAGTATTTTTTTTGACTGAATATGAAAATTTCCAACTTATTATAAAACGATAAAAGAAGAAGAGTATTGCAGAGGAAAAAAGGGAGAGATAATTCTTATTGATTTGGGATGAATTACAATGGAATAGAACCCTCTATTTATAGGGAGAGGGTGACTTAGCCACCAAGTAATAAACCCTAGAATCTCTCCAAATATATACATTCACCATAAAAATAAAATTCTATTTATAACACTCCCCCTTGAATGTCTATTCAACAGATAATATGCCTCGTTAAAGCCTTAAAATAAAACCCAGTGGGAAAAAAATTCTAGAGAAGGAAAAAGAGTACACATATCTAATAATACGCCTTTTGGTTGCCTCGTTAAAAACCTTGCAAGGAAAACCCAGTGGGACAAAACCTTGTAAGGAAAAAAGAGTACAACGCGTATTAACTCCCCCTGATGAGAGCATCAATTTACATCTTTGAACCTTCACATTCCAATCTTGTGCACCATCTTCAAAAGATTGTTGGTAGAGATTTGATAAACAAATCAGTTATATTAACTTGAATGAATATATTGCATCTTGAAATCATCACTCTTGATAGAGATGTAATGTCTTCATAAACTGCCGTGGAATGGCCTTTTCAATATTTCCATAGAGGTATTCTCGCTATCACATTATCATGTTTATAGTTATAACAAAATACATTTGTGCATAAATTGCACTGAGGAAGTGGTACTTCAAGATCAAGAATTGTATATGTTTCAAGCAACTTAAATCTTTCATGGATTATCATATAAGTTAAGTCATATAAATAGACTTTAGATTTGTATCAAGTTTTCATATCATGCCAGACATATAAGAAACATAAAGATGATAGTACACACCATTGTCTTTATACACTTAAGTGTTTGAACTACAGGTCCAAAAATACTTGCCTTTCATATGAAACCAAATTCCACTTGAATTCTTTCTCCGGACTTAAGATCCTCATATATATTTAGCGCTATAATCAATGTCATCGACAAATATTTTATATTGGTTCCAACCTCCTTATTTTTCATAAAGACATAACATAGAGATCTCTTCATTCATGTTTTCAAGTATCTAAATCTCTCATGAAATTTAATGAAGTGTTATGTCATGTAATCTTCTAGATCACTTGCGTCCTTTATTATGATCATTTTGATCATTTGCTCATCTTCTTTTCAAGAAGTTTATTTGAAACCGATTTGTCTATACGCTTTAAACGTACCATAGACTTTGTCCTTCTAGGACTTAATATGAGCATTTGCAAAGAGAATATAGTTACTTTCTTTGGATCAGCAAATACGTCTGGCACGCTTTGCAATATATCGCAAATGAATTATCCTTTTATGAACTTCAAGTTCATATTATCTTATTCGAGGATCTAGATGTACACATGATAATTCATTCCACGTAACTTTTTCTCAATTGTTTATCATGTCTCCCCCTCATGTTAGAAAAACTAACTTGTTTCCTCAACTTTGAGAACCCAATTTTGTGTGTTATGGTATTAATCAAAATATATACCGCACATCAATAATAATAAGATGGAATTACTTGATTCCTGACCCTGAACCACTTGTGAGGGGAGAAAATAATATACTTTCGTATATAACATATATCAAACTGATATACAAAATTTTATTCTCATAAGCAATTATTTAGCTATTAAGTGAAGGCACTTAATAAATTATTTTTCTAAACCAACTGTGATGTAAACCAACTTATCAAGATGAACTATCTTGAATAAAGAATCTGAAAATTCTGCTCTAAATCAAATTATTGAACAAGTTATCTCGCAAACACCATATTGTGGGTTAATAATAATTGCACATGTAACCATCTCATAGATGCATCTTATGCGGTGTACATGGCAGGTGAATGAGCTCATATTCACCTTTGATATTTTCAGCATTTATCGGATTCAATCCCAATTTTAGTTGGTCAATTAATTAATGAGAACAAGCAATAGAAGAGAATTCGTAAAGAACTTTCTAGTTCTTTAATATTTACCCATGTGAATTCTCTATTGTTTTTGCATATCATACTCAAATTGATATGGCTAAAACCAATTATGCCAACTGAATAAATTATCAATATTGATAAACTTCAGATTTATACCATGACGTGTGCAATTATCAATAAACTCCAAGTTTATTATGATATGGACTTTTAATTATTTTATTTGTGTAGTACAAACTGGAAAATAAATCGGGTAACTTTTCACATACATATTACACAGCTACAAGTTGTAGCAATAGAAGATATTAAATCTTTCATTTATTTATAGTCTCAATATAATCAATCGCTTTCACGTATATTTGGAAACTGAATAAGTTTCTTTGAGACTTACTACAACACACAATACCTTATTGGTAATCAATTGTGTTTCTCCAAAATAGTAATAATTGGCTCTTCCAGAGCTCTCAATTACTTGGTACTATCACATATTCATCAACATCCATATGGTGAATATCTCTTTTAAAGAGAAAGTTATACCATTATGGTTATGGTCAAAATTATATGCAAGATCTGTTTCTTGCATTACTGTTGTCTTTTAATAATCACAATGCCAAAATACTTTGGCATACAATAAGTACATGATCAATGACCATTCATGCCATAATAATGATATTATTTTCTAATATCCCCTCAAACATCATTCTAGAGGTGAGTGTGGTATATTCACTACCACTAGCATGCTCATATTCTTCCAAGAATGAATATGTATTCATAAATCAGATATTGTCACGTTCAAATCATGAATGGACCATAATCATCTATATGTGCTTTATAAAATCTCATGCCAAATTAATGAAAAATATTACTTTCATAGAGTGAAAGATTATTTTGAGAATTCTTATTATTCTCATTATCACAATGATGATGATTATAATTTCGTCTATTGCAACGTCCACATCTATTGATACCTTCACGGTAATAATTTTATCTTCTTTCAGACTTATCACATATCGCTATCACATTCTCTTAAGGGAATGAGAATGAAGCAAATTCAATGGGATGAGTTTTCAATTTTTTGCCCAAAATCATACATGAATTTGATAATGGCAAGACAGAGAAATTTTATCACTTCAGGCGTTTATAATTTCTTACAAACTCCACTAGAGTTATAATCAAACTTTATTGTCTTTGCTTGTATATAAAATCAAATTATAGAATGTCACGAATTTTAAAGAGAAAAATAAAGTAAAATACTTATCTTAAATCCAAAATTTAATCATGAAGAAAGTTCATGGAGCAATTGACAATTATTATGCTCAATCACAAAGCTTCTACTCAATTTGTTAGAGTCTCGTGCTGATAACGTGTTATAAAACAATAAAAGAAGAAGAAGATTATTGCAGAAAAAAGTAGGGAGAGAGAATTCTTATTGATTTGGGATGAATTACAATGAAATAGAACCCTCTATTTATATGGAGAGGGTGACTTAGCCACCAAGTAATAAACCCTAGAATCTCTCTAGATATAGACATTCACCATAAATAAAATTCTATTTATAACACAACTAAGTCAATTTAAATATTACATTTTAAAATATATTGATTAACCCTTATAATATAATATACTTAAAAATTATAATGCAGTTTCAGTTTAGAGTGGTCCAGGGGCAAAGCTAGCCAGCTAGCTAAGTGTTGGCAAAAGTATAGATTTTTATGTATAAAGTCAGTGTTGAATTCCTTTAACATAAGGTAAGGTTCTAATATAGCGGTAGAGGTAATTCAAAATTTGCTTTAAGTTTCAAATAAGTCCTTAGTAAGATATTGTATCCGTACTTTCAGAATCTCCTTGTATATATATTCATGGCTTGGCCCCACAAACCATGGTTTAGCTAAAACTTGATCAAATTATCTTTCGGCAGTAAGAAAGTGTCAAACAAATCAGTGAATTAACTTATTTCTTTATTTTCTGTTAAAACAGTGACGGAGTTCTCCTTATGTATATTCATGGCTCTGCGCGAGTGTGGTTTAACTAAAAGTTACTCAAATTATCTTTCGAGAAGCAAAGAGTGTCAAACAAATAACTTGCTAATTCAAAAATAGCATACGGTTAAAAGTGTATCTAACAATCTAACTTATTCGATGCTGTGATGCATACACAATATAATTCGACACACTGACATTTTGACGTGCTATATTGTGAAGGAATTAGACAAATGCCTAACTGTGCACTAAGGCTTAATCTGTTTTTAGCAGAGTTAGTTAGTGTAGTATAATTAGTTAATTATGTTGATAGTAGAAGTTAGTTAGACCGCCGGCAACAGCTGGCCAAGGAGTTGTAACTTGTATATATATAGGTGTAGCTAGCTAATTGACATTACTATTCCATTGATAATATACAAAAAATTCTCGAAACTTCTGCATGTGTTTTGTTCTTTCATCTCTGCTTTGCTCTGCTTCAATGTCGATTAGGAATTCAGTGACTTTCTTCATGTTATCAGAGCCAGGTCTCGTCGGTAAGGTCTAAGGATTGTTCTTCGCGGATTGAAGACGATCGAGAGATTCATCAACATTTTTTGTAAGAAAACGATTCTTGATCTAAATTATGGCAAACCCTAGATTCACTTATTAATTCTGTTTTTTATTAACGACTCTTCACCGCATCTACGAGTTCACTCAAATTTGTTGTTGTGTAACCATGGCGATTGAGGATGTGTCTGATTTAGGAACCTCTATTCCAGCTCCGGTTGGGATTGATCATAATCATCCCATGTATCTTCATCCTTCTGATGCCCCTGGATCCTTATCTGTTGGTATTCAGCTCATAGGGATGGAGAATTACACTTTGTGGGATCGAGCAATGAGAGTTGCACTCCTAGGAAGAAATAAACTAGTTTCATTGATGGTACAATCACTAGGGATACTTTTGGACCAGCTTTAGGACATCAGTGGAATCGGTGTAATGCAATAGGAGTTTCGTGGATTACTGGAAATATGAGCAAAAAATTGCTAAGTGGAGTTCTATTTCGTTCCACTGCACTCTTGGTTTGGAACATTCCGAGAGTCACCATGACTTTGGGTACTGCGGATGTATCAAGGTTGAGGAGGTCATAGGAGCTATGCGTAAGATGAGTAGGGGTAGAGCGACCGGGCCAAACGAGATTCCGATGGAATTTTGGAAGAGTGTAGGGAGAGCAGGTTTGGAGTGGTTGACTGGGTTGTTCAATATTATTTATTAAGGCAAAGAGGATGCCGGAGGAGTGGAGGTGGAGTACGGTAGTTCCATTATATAGAACAAAGGTGATATCCAGAGTTGTAAAAACTATAGTGGTATTAAATTACTGAGTCATACCATGAAAGTGTGGCAGAGGGTGGTTAAGGCGAGGGTGAGGATGATAGTGTCTATATCCGAAAACCAGTTTGGATTCATGCCGGGTGGTTTTACTACAGAAGCTATACACCTTGTTCGGAGGTTGGTAGAATTGTATAGAGAGAGGAAGAAGGATCTGCACACGGTGTTTATTGACCTAGACAAAACGTATGACAAGGTTCCTAGAGAAGTTCTCTGGAGATGCTTTGAGGCAAAAGGTGTGTCGGTCCCGTACATTATGACGAGTAAGACATGTATGATGGGGCTAAGACTCGTTTTATGACAGTAGGAGGAGACTCTGACTATTTTCTGTTTGTAATGGGATTACACCAAGGTTCTGCACTCTATCTGTTCTTATTCGCCTTAGTGATGGAAATGTTAACGCACCATATTCAAGAGGAGGTTCCATGGTGCATGCTATTCGTCGATGACATAGTTCTGATTGATGAGTCGTGAGCCGGTCTTAACGAGAGGCTAGAGGTTTGGAGACAGGTTCTTTAGTCTAAGGGTTTCAAGCTGAGCAGGACGAAGACGGAATACCTGGAGTGTAATTTCAGCATTGAGCTGAGGAAAATCGGCGTGGATGTGAGGCTTGAATCATAGGTCATCCCAAGTAGAGGCAGCTTCAAGTACCTCGGATAGGTTATCCAGAGGGTGGGGAGATCGACGAGGATATCACACATTGTATTGGGGTAGGATAGATGAAGCGGAGGTTAACATCTGCAATCCTGTGTGATAAGAGAGTGCCACCGATACTCAAAGGTAAGTTCTATAAAGCGGTGGTTAGACCGGCGATGATGTATGTGACCTAGTGTTGGCTTGTTAAGAACTCACATATCCAGAAGATGAAAGTAGCAAAAATGAGGATATTGAGGGGGATGTGCGGGCACACTAGGATGGATAAGATTATGAATGATGATATTCGGAGAAGGTGCACATAGCTCGCATTGATGACAAGATGCGGGAAGCGAGACTCAAATGGCTCGGGCATGTTCAGAGGAGAAGCCCAAATACTACGGTAAGGAGGTGTGAGCAGTTAGTTGTGTAGGGAACGAGAAGAAATAGATGGCAGCCTAAAACGTATTACGGAAAGGTGATTAGACATGATATGGCGAGACTTTAGATTTCCGAGGACATGACACTTGATAAGAAGTTGTGAAGGTCGAGTATTAAGATTGTAGGTTAGGAGGTAATTGAGTCTTACCTTACTAATACCTCTGTGAGACTAGTCAGGTAAGGTTTTTGTATAAGATAGCTAGTGGCAATGTTGTGTCTAACTATTTTTCAGTGCAGGACCTATTTACTAGCTATCGATTTTGTTTTGCATCTTTCTTCCGGATTTCATGTTGTTCCTATTTTTTTATGATTTATGTGGTGATACTAATATTGTCTGCATTTCTCTTTTTGTTCTCTTGAGCCGAGGATCTTTTGGAAACAGCCTCTCTACCCCTTCGGGGTAGGGGTAAGGTCTGCGTACTCACTACCCTCCCCAGACCCCACTAATGGTATTTCACTGGGTTGTTGTTGTTGTTGTTGCACTCTTGGTTTGGAAGGAATTGTAGGAGAGGTTTAATAAAATGAATGGATCACGTTTGTACTCTCTCCAGAAGGAGATCTTTACTTTGACTCAAGGAACATCATTTGTGTCAGTGTACTATTCAAGGTTGAAGGATATATGGGATGAGTATGGTTCAATGATGCCACCCCCTTCATGTGACGGTGAGAATCAAAGGATTTGCAGTGCATTTGCAATATCATCGTCTATTACAATTTTTAATAGGACTGAATGAAGGTTATGGTCAGGCGAGGAGTTAAATTCTAATGAAGTCTAAGGTGATTAATGTAAACCAAGCGTATGCCTTGATTTTTCAGGATGAGAGTCAAAAACTTGTGGCAGGAAGTAACTATGTTACAATTGAAACTATCGAATCAGCTGCCTTATTCACAACCAGAAACAATGTACCTAAGCAGAAGAGAAATTTGAGTGTGGAATGTGACTATTGTCATGGAAAAGGTCACACAAGGGATGGTTGTTTCAAGCTGATGCATTGTGGTTACTGCAACAAGAGGGGTCAATCTTAAGGAAAATTCCTACAAATTGATGTAGAAGTTTGGAGACTTTTCTGTATATTATCAATGGAATAGTAATGTAAACTAGCTAGATACACCTATTATCACTAGTCTGTAGCTTTTCTTTTTTACTTTCTTAATTTGATGATTCAAAAATTCAAAGAAGCTAGCTAGGTGAACATTAAATAGTATCTATTTTGCTTCCTTCATGTGGTAATGATATTTATCATGACTCTTTTTTATTAAGAGGAAATTAAGATGGACAACGTATTAAATAACTCCCTAACCGATGTTTCATGTCAAAAGTGCATGCAAGAAAACATTAGAGATCGCTAAATATAGAATTTAAACTATTTGTTGATTACAATATGATAGAGGCAATCTAGTTAATACCAATAAAATATATATTTTGAAAACATCCTATAAAGGCTTGTCAGTATCACTACCCCTGAAATAATCAACTTAAGTAATGTTACTTAATATTTAACCTCACATTAATACTTTATATTGGTGAACTCGAATTCTACAAGTAGTACGCGTATTAGCACCCAACTCATTTAATTCAATGGTTCGCTTTATAATTTATCATTCATGGACGATATGATAAGATCCATCCATTTAGCAACACCTTAGGATGGCATAGACTTAAAAGTGAAGGGCAAGGTTCCAGTTTATCTAGTTTACTCAAGAAAATTTGGACCGATAGTAGAAAAGATTCTATTTAATTAAGCGAAATATATAGTCTATTTTCTGTATAGAGCTTACACGACAATTAGTACGTATACTCTTTGTATCTTCCTCAAAATAATTATTGTATTTCTTTAGTTTTTAGTATTTTAAAGGCGTAAAGACGACACGTCATACTTGTGTTTTAGTACTCCTATTAAAAAGCGATTATGACACAATCTAAAAGTTGTTTGACTCGAAAGTTAATAAACACTTTACAAGCAAATACAATCGAAATAATTCAAGGGATAAAGACAAATTCGAGACATAGAAGTAATCAATTATGGAACGACATAAATGGGAGTTTATTCATCAAAGTAATTTGACCTGCCTCTCCTTAAAGAGGTTCAGAATCTTATATTAATCTTGTTTATTATACCACTTGTGGAGTATAACTTTCTATCTCTGATGTATTCAGAATTCTCCCTCAAAGTAGCTCGACTTGCCTCTACTTAAAGAGGTTCATGATCTTATATTGATCCTGTTTATTGCTCCACTTGTGGAATATCGCTTTCTATCTCTGGTGTAATTAGAGTTGTCCCTCAAAGTAGCTCGACCTGCCTCTCCGTAAAGAGGTTCATGATCTTATATTGATCCTGTTTATTGCTCCACTAGTGGAATATAGCTTTCTATCTCTGGTGTAATCAGAGTTGTGTAGAAGAAGAATCCTCCCTTGAGGGGTTTTCATTTTTAGTATTTATAGTCTCAAGCTCTTCTTGCCCATCACGAGTGGGCCCTGGGTTCGGTTATGGTGATATCCCTTCTTTTGTTTTAGGGGTAGCTGTCATGAATCAGAAGTCAGCGGTGTTGGCTATTTACCATAGATTGGTCGTGATGGGGTTGATCCCCTGCTTGCCGAATTACCGAATATTTACCGATACAGTTAGTCCCGGGGTCGCACCTGTGTTGACTTTGACGGGCGGATAGAGCGACGTAATTGAGGGGTCCTTTATAATAAGGTTTCAGAATTGAATTGTTGATTAGCGAACGGAGTGTCTCTCCGCATGGCCGTTCGTAATAGCGCACGTTTTCATGAAAATGAACTGTTTCGTGCATGGTTATGCATTAATGGTGATCATTGGGTTTTGTGCAGGCAAAATCTGTTATTTATAACTAGAAAAGGCGTGCCATTTTGTTCTTTGCACATTCGTTGCTCTTCTGAGAGGATTTTCGAGAAGCTTTTTCTTTTGTCAAATCACATTTTTTCTATTCTTTCGATCATCATCATTATTGATTTCTCCGTTTCCCTCGTCAAAATTCTTCTTTCTCTCGCTCGTGAATCGATTATGGCAGGCACTTCTTCTTGTAGAAATCGTCCGGCTAATTCTCCGACGGTCGAAAATCCCACTCCGGCAAACCAAGAGTTGGAGTTGGTGGAGGATGAAGAAATTCCTTCGGTCGACGAAATTCTACCTCGATCAGGAAATCAACTGATGGATTCAGTGTACAGGGTGGTGTGGAACAGGGAGATGTTTCTTCTCAAATGGGGAAGTGGGAATAGCCCAAATGCGGGAGCGGTGGCGTGTCCCACGTTATGCTGAGATTGCTCTGACGAAAACCGACGACAGGGTACAAATTGATCGTCGAGGGTATTGCTCGTTCTATGCTTACATCTTCCAGGTGGGGCGCACACTCCCGCTTCTGATGTTGATAGTGGACTTCTGCCGCTATTATGAGGTGTGCCCGGCTCAGCTTTCTCCTTATCTTTACAAATTGCTCCTCCTGTTCATCAAGTATGCGGAGCTAGCAGGTAGGAAGGTCACTTTGGAACATGTGCTCACTCTCTTCGCTCCCCAAAAAATTCACGGCACCATGATTTATGCACGCCCGCGAGGGTCGAAGAGTTTAATGGTGAGGCTGGACGACGGGGATAATCGTCACCCCTTTGATAATTTCTTCTATATTCGGACTGAGCATCTTGTGGCGGACCCAAGTGGATTCCCGAAAGTTTGGAACTTTACACGTGAGACCTCGTTCCCGACTAGGCATCCGCCCTATTTCGTCTTTCTTTATACCTTATACTTTGGCTATTGATTTACCTTTATTTTTGTAGCTGAAAAGTTGTCGCCGCCTCCCTTGGAGGGGATCCGAGACTGGGTTGAGGCAGTGCTTCCCTGTACTGCAGGCATTCATACCTAGGCGGCTTTCTGGGAGAGGCATGGTCGCAGGCCCGTGACAGGTGGGACTTCGGCCCTTTTTCTTCTCTACTTCATTTTGTTCTGAACACGTCTATTGATTCGTTTGTCCATTGTATCCAGAGAGGCCACGCCGTGTCAAAGCTCTACAATTGGCTTTCTGTCGGCCGGGTGCACTTGCTAGGCTAGCTGCTGCGCCTGTGCCCCGTCGAGTACCAAGGGCGGCGTCGGTTGAATCGTCAGCGACCGCATCCCCACCTCGAGCTATGATGCAAGGGGAGAGGTCGTCAGGGCTTGTTCGTTCTCGGGAGGTTTCACCTTCAAATGATGAGGAAGATAGGCTCTCGCAGAAGCGGCGAGTGGCATTTGTGGCAGCTCCTCCATCGGTGATCAACTTAGATTGTCCCCTGACAGATTCGGAGGGTGGTGCGGCTGCGGCGCTCACTGGCGAGGTAAATGAGTTAGTTGGAGCTGAACTCGTTGGTTCTGGCCTCGGGAATGTAGCTGCCTTGGCGATCCTGTCCGAAGTTCCTGTTGCTGAGGCGGAGGGTCGATCATTACCGGCCGTCGTTGGAACTTCTGTTGTGCCATTGCCAGCTACGGCAAGTTGTTCTACATCAGCGGCGACGGGGAGGGGGAGGGACATGGTCGAGGATGAGTGTGAGTCTGAGTCTGAGTCTAATTTGGACCCTGACGATGTTCGTATGTTTGAGGAGGGTGTCACCAATTCTAAGATGTAGGAAGGGGGACTGACCCACTTTATTGAGGTGCCCTCGGATTTGAATTTGTTAACTGAAGGGAATAGCATGGTGTCACAGTTCGAGTTGTTATGTTCTGAGGCCGAGAACGCGTCTTTGAAGAGCATTTCGGATATTGAAGTGATGGACGAAGTGGCCGTGATGGGCCTTAGGGTACGTAATGCGTCTCTAACTCCTTCTTCCCTTTCTGTTTTAGCCTTTGCCTTGGCCTTGCCTTTGATTTGTTTTGTAGACTTACTTGTTGGAGGTGGAGAGCATCCACAGAGCCAAGGTTCGCTCTAGGATATTTCTGCACATGCTGGGGAAATATCGTTGTTACCATGATCGGTGCCGAGGGCTACGCGACCGTTTACGGAACGAGCTCGGTAATTGAGCTTTAGATGAAGAGTTGGCGAAGCAGGACCAGCAGCTGTTGCAGGCTCTCGATGGTAAACGTGCTCTTGAAGTGCAGATTCATCGGAAGGACGAGGAGCTTGAGGTAGGGAAAGGAGTTGCGACTGAGTGTGCATACCTGTAGGGCAGGTTAAGGGAGATGGAGTTGGGAGCTGAATAGAGCCAGATCAAGGCAGCGGAAGCGGTTGCAGAATTGAGCAAAAAGCTGGCGGAACTAGAGTGCGAAGTTGCAGCCTTAAAGTTTCGGGAAAAGGGCTACTCGTCAAGAGTCGTATCGTTGGAGGAGTCAATTCGTGCGCATGAGTCCCGTCTTGAGTCGGAGAGGGAGACGGCGGCCCTTAAGGAGGCAGGGCTCGAGGAGCGGATTGGTGTTCTTGAGCAGGATGCTCAGGTTATGTCGGATCGGGTTGCGGTTTTGGAGGAGGAGAACCGGCGACTGCAGAACCAGGTTGGTTCATCTCATACTGTCGTTTCCCCCTAAGTTCATGAACTCTGGGTCTATGCCGAAGCTCAACGAGATGTTTACAAGAACCTATTAGAGGCGGGTGTCATAACCGAGGCCGTTTTTGAGGTGGCATGCCAGAAGGCTCGTGATGCTCGTGCCGACTATGGTTATGATGTGGCGACACCGAAGGCCGACGACGGCACGAGTGGCAGTGATGGCGCCGAGTAAAGAAGAGATTTATTATTGTTGTTCGTCTTTTTCTTTATATTCCGTTCGTCGATTGGCGCTCAGTTGTTTCTTGTGGTTTTCTATATTTTTCTCTTGTTTCGACTGGCTGGGACCGGGTGTGAGCGGGGAGTACCTGCGTTCTTAACTCCGTTGACAATTGTACTCTTTCTTTCATCATTTGTATTGTTTTTGTTCTATTTTCCGTTTCCCTCCTTTTCTTTTACGGATATGTTTGGAAAGGCGATCAGCCCTTGAATTCGACCCAGGACGTTATGTCCATTTGGGATTGATGACGATGGCCTCTTGGCCTGACCTGACTGGGGGAAGGCGGTCACCTTGTAATGACGGCGACTGATTTTTCTCCATCCCGGCCCTAGTGCGGCTGAAGTCGAATTTGATGAATTTGAAGGTGATGGCACTTAGCCTGAATGTTAGTTTGACCAAGGTTAGAACTGATATACTTTGGTGACGAAGGCACTAGGCCTGAGTCCTGATTCGACTGAGGTCGAACCCGTTATATTTTGATGGCGAAGGCATATGGCCTGAGTCCCAGTTCGACTGAGGTCGAGCCCGATGCATTTGATGGTAAGGGTGCTTAGCCTTAGTCCCGGTTCGACTGAGGTTGAACCCGATGCATTTGAGGGCGATGGCGCTTAGCCTTAGTCCTGGTTCGACTGAGGTTGAACCTAATACGTTTGATAGCGAAGGCGCATAGCCTGAGTCCCGGTTCGACTTAGTCGAACCTGATACATTTGATGGCGAAGGCACATAGCGTGAGTCTTGATTCAACCGAGGTCGAACTCGATGCATTTGATGGCGAGGGCGCTTAGCCTTGATCCTAGTTCAACTGAGGTTGAACCTAATACGTTTGATGGCAAAGGCACATAGCCTGAGTTCCAGTTCAACTGAGGTTAAACCTAATACGTTTGACGGCGAAGGCGCATAGCCTGAGTTCTGGTTCGACTGAGGTCGAACCTAGTAAATTTGATGGCGAAAGCACATGGCCTAAGTCCCAATTCAACTGAGGTTGAACCTAATACGTTTGGTGGCAAAGGCGCAAGGCGTGAGTCCCAGTTCAACTGAGGTTGAACCTAATACGTTTGATGGCGAAGGCGCATAGCCTGAGTTCTGGTTCAACTGAGGTTGAACCTAATAAATTTGATAACGAAGGTGCATAGCCTGAGTTCTGGTTCGACTGAGGTCAAACCTGCTATATTTTGATGGCGAAGGCATGTAGCCTGAGTCCCGGTTCGATTGAGGTCGAACCTGCTATATTTTCCATAATAGGTCATGATGGCGCTCGACACCATTTGTCAGGCCAACCAACGTGAAAGTATAATAAAATTCTCATTTTACCTTTGCCAAAACCACTATAATAGATTTTTCCAATTTAAGGTTAAAAACCAATAAAGATCATTAATGTATAAAGGCAGTTATACAACCGAAAATAACGTCTACCACTATGTGTGCCAGAACCTGGTGTCACAAACTACGGGCAACTAGTAGAATATACACAAAAGAATAATACCCTATCATACTGTCTGAATCAGGATAGACAGAAACAACAACAAAAAAATACAAAGGAAGACTTCTTCGGTTGCGGATCGGCATGAAAGGAATGCAGCTCACCGTAGAAGTCCCAGACGCACTCACTGATATGCACCAGAATGATGTCCGGCTCCACCTGCCTCAAATCCTAGACATTTAAGTACAGAAGTGTAGCATGAGTAAATAAATAACATGTACCCAGTAAGTATCCCGTCTAATCTCGAAGAAATAGAGACGAGAAGTCGACTCGATACTTACTAAGGTCAATTAATATATATATATATATATGTATTTATATATATATATATATACTCCCTCCGTTTCAATTTCTGTGCACCTATTTCCTTTTTAGTCCGTGCCAAAAAGAATGACCTCTTGCCTTATTTGGAATCAATTTACCTTTATGCAATGATTTATAGCCATACAAAATATATGTGCTTCATTTTACACCACAAGTTCAAAAGTCTTCTCTCTTTTCTTAAACTCCGTGCCCAGTCAAATGGGTTCACATAAATTGAAACGGAGGGGAGTGTGTGTGTGTGTGTATATATATATATATATAAATATATATATATATATATGTATTTATATATATATATATATACTCCCTCCGTTTCAATTTCTGTGCACCTATTTCCTTTTTAGTCCGTGCCAAAAAGAATGACCTCTTGCCTTATTTGGAATCAATTTACCTTTATGCAATGATTTATAGCCATACAAAATATATGTGCTTCATTTTACACCACAAGTTCAAAAGTCTTCTCTCTTTTCTTAAACTCCGTGCCCAGTCAAATGGGTTCACATAAATTGAAACGGAGGGGAGTGTGTGTGTGTGTGTATATATATATATATATAAATATATATATATATATATGTATTTATATATATATATATATACTCCCTCCGTTTCAATTTATGTGAACCCATTTGACTGGGCACGGAGTTTAAGAAAAGAGAGAAGACTTTTGAACTTGTGGTGTAAAATGAAGCACATATATTTTGTATGGCTATAAATCATTGCATAAAGGTAAATTGATTCCAAATAAGGCAAGAGGTCATTCTTTTTGGCACGGACTAAAAAGGAAATAGGTTCACATAAATTGAAACGGAGGGAGTATATATATATATAAGTATGATATGTTCAAATCATGGGATTTACAAGCATCAACAGTTTATGGCAAGTGGTATAAGTCAAGAACTTTACTGCATCAAGTTTTTAATTTATCATATGAGATAATGGATAAATAAAGCAAGTATAAGCTTTCTCACAATTAACATGCGCACATAATACAGAGGCGATGGCCCGAACAAAAAGAAATAAACCGTGCATTTGCCTAGGGTCGACGGCGCACCTATAGATGTATCTATTCATACCGAGGCTATCGACCTGATCCACAAATAAGGATAAAATATCAAGTAAACACACATGGCATATAAATGGTCAAAAATACCAAGCCAAACTTAAATAACTACGCAGGTATGCACATATCCCCTTTTTAAGTCTCTAGTATACACTAAGTGCTCATAACAACAAGTTAACATAAGAGATACATTTAATTGGCATGTTGTGGGTCCTAAACTAACCGGACATTTAACATAGTAGTAGCTACGCACGGGCTCTCGTCACCTAGCGCGTGCGTAGTCCCCACATTTAGCAACAATTACTCAATCATTAATCCTATGGGGACAATTCCCTCTTACGAGGTTAGAAAGGAGACTCACCTCGTTCCGAAGCGCACTTCCAATATCAAGAATAAGCCAAAACCCTCAATTCGTAGCCAAACGAGCACCAACTAATTAAAATAAGCAAGAGCTAGTCAATAAGGGCTTACAAGGTTAAATTCTAATTGTTTAAGCAATTTCCTAACCATTAATACAAGTTTCCTAAATTTTGACCCCGGGCCCACGTGCCCGGATTCCAAGATTTTTCGAAGGAACTTATTCTCTATCACCTAAGGATCACAAATATATGATTTCTAGTTCATTACATGGCAAGTTACATGATATATTCTTAGTTTTATTAAAACCCTAGGTCTAGCACAAATCCTTGATTTTTACTAAATTTTTAGCGTTTAACCTACCTAATATACATGTATTTAAGCTAAGGATGAAGGGAAATCACTTACCTTACCAAGTTATGTGGAAACCCTCTCTTGGAAGAACCCAAATCGCCTAAGTGTAGAGTGAAAAATAAGAGAAATGAGTTTGAGTTCGTATTAAATGAACCCTTCTGTCCCCAGTTATTTTCGCATCTGCGAAAGTATTCCCGCTTCTGCGGAGTTTGGGATTTGGGGCTGGACCGCTTCTGCGGTCTGGGGGCCGCACAGGCGGAACCGTTTCTGCGGTCCCTGGGCCACTTTTGCGGTTTCCCCTTGGCCTGCCCTTCTCCGCTTCTGCGATCTAATGACCGCATATGCGGTCCAAGAACCGCAGATACGGTTATGACAGAAGCAGCAATCTTCAGTCATTTTCCAAATTCTAACTTCACTCGAGCCTCGCTCATTTGAAGCTCGGGGCTCCCGTGCCCTGTCCGAACATACTGACAAGTCTAAAATCACGAGGCGGACCTACTCGAACAACACTCAAAACAATGCTAAATCGAGGAATCAACCCCAAAACCAAATAAATCAAATCATTGAACTTCAAGTTCTTAATTCTCCTCCAACGGGTCAAAACGCCCTTAAACTACTAGGATTGACACCAAATTTTACGGGTAAGTCTTAACTGATATTTCGGACTTGTACCAAGTTTCGAAATCGAAATCCAAATCCGACACCTACGAAAACAATGATTTCTTAGTATATTTAAATCTTTGAAACTTTAACTTAACAATTTCACATAAAAATTCATTACTCGGGCTAGGGACCTCGGAATTCGATTCCGGGTATACGCCCAGGTCCCATATTTTCCCACGAACCCTTAGAAATTGCCAAATCACGATTCCGGATCCGTTTCCGCAAAATGTTTACCGAAGTCAAACTTGCCTTTTTAAAGAAACTTAAAGAAGCAACTAGACTTATTCTTGTTCAAAACTCTTGTAACTTCCGAACCACCCGTCCCCGCAAGTCATAAATTAGATAAAGCAAGTGTGGGAAGTTTTATTTAAGGTAACAGGGTTCAAAAATACAAAACGACCAATCGGGTCATTACATTCTCCACCTCTTAAATAAACGTTCATCCTCGAACGGACATAGAAAAGTACCCGGACTGCTGAATAAGTGGGGATATCGGCCCACATGTCCTCCTCGGACTCCCAGGTCGCCTTCTCGACCGGTTGGCCCCTCCACTGGACTCTTACCGTAGAAATCCTCTTGGACCTCAACTGGCGGTCCTGTCTATCAACAATGGCAACTGGCTCCTCCTCGTAGCCCAAGCTCTTGTCTAGATGAATGGTACTGAAATCCAACACGTGTGAATAGTCAGCATGATACTTCCGAAGCATCGATTCATGGAAGACTAGGTGAACTCCTGATAAACTGGGAGGTAAAGCAAGCTCATAGGCAACTTCTCCAACTCGCCTGAACACCTCTAAGGGGCCAATAAACCTTGGGCTCAACTTGCCCTTATTTCTGAACCTCATAATGCCTTTCATGGGCGAAACCTTCAAGAGAACCTTCTCACCCATCATGAATGATACATCGCGCGCCTTCTGGTCCGCGTAACTCTTCTACCTGGACTGAGCTGTGTGGAGACTCTCCTGAATCAACTTTACCTTATCCAAGGCATCTTGAACCAAATCTGTACCAAGCAACTTAGCCTCACTAGGCTCAAACCACCCGATAGGAAAACGACAATGCCGACCATATAATACCTCATACGGGCCATTTCTATGCTGGACTGATAGTTGTTATTATATGCAAATTTCGCCAAGGGTAAGAACTGATCCTACTGCCCTCCAAAGTCAATCACACATGCTCTAAGCATATCCTCTAAAATCTGAACCGTCCGCTTCGACTGCCCGTCGGTCTGAGGATGGAATGCCATTCTAAGCTCTACGCGGGTCCCCAACTCACTTTGAACAGCTCTCCCGAAATGGGAAGTGAACTGAGGGACAGAGTCTGATATGATGGAAACCAGCACACCGTGCAGCCTAACTATCTCCTGAATGTAAATCTGGGCATACCTCTCCACCGTATAAGTAGTCGCCACTGGAATGAAGTGAGCCGACTAGGTCAATCTATCCATAATAACCCACACTGAATCAACCTTCCGCTGAGTCAGCGGCAAACCAAACACGAAATCCATGGTGATGTGCTCTCATTTCCATTTCGGAATGGGCATCTACTGAAGTAACCCACCTGGCTTCTGGTGCTCATACTTGACCTGCTGGCAATTCAAACATCTAGCAACATACTCCACTATGTCCTTCTTCATCCTCCGCCACCAGTAGTGCTGTCTCAAGTCACGATACATCTTCGTGGCACCCGGATGAATGGAGTACCTCAAACTGTGGGCCTCCTCTAGAATCCTCTCCCTCAAGCCATCAACATTAGGGACACATACATGGCCTCGAAGCCGTAACAAACCATCCTTGCCAATAGAAATCTCCTTGTCACCTCCCTGAAGTACTGTCTCTCTGAGAACCGCCAAATGTGGATCATCGAACTGTCGGGTCATAATCTGCCCCAATAACGAAGACTGAGCAACCACATATGCTAGAACCCGGTTGGGCTCTAAAATATCCAATCTCACAAGTCTGTTAGCTAAAGACTAAATGTCCAAAACTAATGGTCTCATCTCAGCAGGAATGAATGCCAAGCTACCCATACTCTCCGCCTTCCTACTCAAGGCATCCGCGACTTCATTTGCCTTTCCTGGATGATAAAGAATGGTAATGTCATAATCCTTTAGCAACTCAAGCCACCTGCGCTGCCTCAAATTAAGTTCCCTCTGCTTGAACAGATGCTGCAAGCTGCGACGATCTGTATAAACCTCACATGATACTCCATATAAATAATGCCTCCATATCTTAAGAGCATGAACAATCACCGCCAATTCTAGATCGTGCACAGGGTAATTTTTCTCATGAACCTTCAGCTGACGTGAAGCATATGCAATAACTCACCCCTCCTGCATCAATACACATCCCAAGACAACGCGAGAAGCGTCGCAATACACTGTATACATCCCTGAACCGGAAGTCAATACAAGAACTAGTGCTGTTTTCAAAGTCGTCTTGAGCTTCTGGAAGCTCTCCTCACAATCAGCGGAACAACAGAATGGAGCACCCTTTTGGGTCAATCTGGTCAGAGGTGATGCAATAGATGAAAAGCCCTGCACAAATCACCGGTAATAACATGCTAACCCCAAGAAACTCCTGATCTCGGTCACTACAGTAGGACGCAGCCAACTCTGAACTGCCTCAATCTTCTTGGGATCCGCCTTAATACCCTCTCCTGACAGTACATGCCCCAAGAATGCTACTGACTCTAGCCAAACTCACACTTGAAGAACTTAGCATAAAGTTGCTGCTCTCACAAGGTCTGAAGCACTACTCTCAAATGTTGCTCGTGCTCCCCCAGGCTACGTGAGTATATCAAGATATATGTCATGCCCCAACCTCAGGAGGCGCGACCGGCGCTCAATCAAGTGAACCCGACTGAGCAAGACTTACCGAACTCTTTTTACCCAAAATCAATATGATTACGAAACCCATGCCTTTGACTAATTTAGACGAGGATACATGGTGCATACTGCATCATTGGTTCATTTCATATCACAAAGATTTACCGTACATAAGTTAGCTTCAAGGATTCTATTAGAGTTGCAGTTTATGGAGATCATAAGTTTAGGATTACAACATATATATAGTGGACTCCCCGAACACCCGTACATAACCCACACTAGTGTCTTTGTAGCCTCTAAGGGTACAACAGATAAGCATGACTATGCCGGCAACAAGGCCCCGGCTATACCTCAAAAGTGGAAAGCTGTAATAACAAAAGATACACCATATAGCCCCATGGAAGAAAAAGGGGCTCACCGAGACTTCGAGTAGAAAAACACTCCGCTACACACGATCGGCACTGTCCGCTATAGAGCCACCTACAATCATAACACGAATGTAGCGCCCCCGGCAAAAAGGGACATCAGTACATTTGAATTATACTGGTATGTATAACTAAATACCATTTTACTAGAAAGAACTATCAAACAGATACAAGCAAATAATATGGGCAAACCAAAGAAGCAATTCATATAATTTTTTATACAATTTCCATAACATAGATTAGGGCATTTCTGTCACTTGTTCACCATTGTTCTCAATACCACCGCCATCTCGAGCGGAGTCCGGTCACGACCCGACCGGCTAGGTCACCTCATTGGAGGCATTACTCTCAATCAATATTTTATTTTCCTTGTCCGGAATTCAATATCAGCACATTGCCACCATGTGTGTAGCATGGTGTCCGATCACGACCCGATCGGCTAGGTCACCTCATTGGAGGCATGACTCCATTCTCATTAGTCAATACCTTCAAATCTTTATCCCACACATATCATAACAATTCCTGGGGCATCATGGCCACCATCATCACGTCGTTTTCAATTTTCAATATTCATTTTACAAGTTGGGATCATAGACACATATATCAAGGATAATTCAAGTTGCAAATCATAGGTAACTGAGCACATAGCTAGCATGAATAGTTCTTTGTTTCAATGTTGGCTTATAGCCCAAGTAATTCAACACATAACTGTACTTATCATCATTGTCTAATTATCAAGATTGGTACATTATTCACATTGAGGCACATCCTTCACGAATATGTGTAGATTTATGCAAATCAATTACTGTGTAATGACAATCAATACACTAGCCAATTAAACTCTTACCATACTTTCGTAATGATAACGGAGATCAATTTCTAATAAAAAGGGGTTTTAGCCATACATACCTCAATAAAGCTTTTCCTTACTCTTTTACAATTTCCGGAACTCTTAGCACTTCGATCTCTTGAAGTGATGGTCTATGGGTCTTCACTTGATTTTCTTCAAGGATTTTGTCATACCTTATGGAATAATTTGATGGGGAGACTTTCCCTCTCGAAAAACCCTCTCTCTCCCTCTAGAAATGTCCAAAAAGATGCTTAAAATGAGCTATAACACGGATATATCGATAGGAAGGTCGGGTTAAAAATTAGAAAATTGGAGCCTCGAGTAAAATATGCGGTCGCATTTGCGATCGCAGAGTAAACATGCGGTCCGCATAATGGACCGCAAAATGCTCCCCAGGAACTAAACACTCTGACTCAGTCTGCAGTAAGAATGCGGTCCGCATTCACGTTCTACGGTCGCAAAGTGCACCGCAGAACTGACACTCACAAAATTCAAAGGAGAATATGCGATGACTATGCGGTCTGCATTTTGATTATGCGACCGCATTTTCGACCGCATAGCTGACTTCAATTTTTAACCAACATTCTGACTCACTCTTTGGCAGATATGCGGTCCGCATACCTGATTTGCGGCCGCATTCTGGACCGCATTTCTTGCATTAACTTATTCTTGAATTTTTAATGCATTATTCAATCCAAAAAGGTCTGCGCCATTGTTAACACATGCTCCTAACTTGGCACCACGGGATCCGGGTTTTCGAGTAGGGATTTCACGGGGCCTTACAATGTCGTCAATGAAGACGATGACAAAAGAATAAATATAAGGCCTGAACACCCTGTTCATCAAATCCATAAATGTCGCTGGAGCATTAGTCAAGCCAAAGGACATCACCAGAAACTCATAGTGGCCATACCTAGTCCTCAATGCAGTTTCGGAACATCCGAATCCCAAATCTTCAGCTGATGGTACCCTGACCTCAAGTCGATCTTAGAAAGCACCCTACAGCTGGTCAAACAAATCATCAATACAGGGCAATGGATACTTGTTCTTGATGGTGACTTTGTTCAACTGGCGGTAATCGATGCACATCCGCATAGTCCCATCCTTCTTCTTCATGAATAACACTAGTGCACCCCAAGGCGATACACTCGTCCTAATAAACCCCTTTGCTAACAACTCCTCCAACTGCTCCTTCAGCTCCTTCAGCTCCTTAGGAGCCATACGGTACGGCGGGATAGATATAGGCTGAGTGTCTGGAGCCAAATCAATACAGAAATCAATATCACGGTCCGGAGGCATGTCAGGAATATCAGAAGGAAAAATATCGACGAACTCTCGGACTACTGGCACTGAATCAATCGTCGGAGACTCTGCGGTAGTGCTCGCACATAAGCTAAATAAGCCAAACACCCCTTCTCCACCATGCGCTGAGCCTTCAGGAAAGAAATGACCCTGCTAGGCGTATCAACTGTGGAACCCTTCCACTCCAATCTCGGCAACGCTGGCATCGCTAGAGAAACAGTCTTGGCATGGCAATCTAGAACGGCGTGATATGGGGATAACCAATCCATGCCCAGGATAACCTCAAAATAGATCATATCAAGCAACAGAAGATCTGCTCTAGACTCAAAACCGCATAAAGTAACCACACAAGACTGGTAGATCCGGTTCACAACCATAGAATCACCCACAGGAATGGACACATGAACAGGAACACCCAAAGGCTCAGGAGAAATAGCCAGGAAATGAGCAAACAAAGATGACACATATGAATAAGTAGACCTTGGATCAAATAATACCGATGCATCTCTACCGCTGATGGAGATAATACCTGTGATGACGGCATCTGAGGCTAATGCATCCAGCCTGGATGGAAGAGCATAGAATCTAGCTGGAGCACCGGCTGTCTGGCCTTTATCTGACTGAGGAGTAGCTGGCTGACCTCTCCCTGTATGGCCTCCACCTCTGGGTCAACCTCTACTAGTCTGCCCTCCACCTCTAGGTGGCTGGGCTGCTGGTGCTGGAGTCATGGGTTGCTGCCCCTGCTGTACTGCCTTGCCCCTAAGCCTGGGGCAGTATCTCTTCATGTGGCCTGTGTCACCACACTCGAAATAACGTGGTGCGGCGACCTGCTGCCCTGATGACTGTCCCTGATGACTCGTAGACCCCGCGGGAGGAGCTTGGATTGCCGGTGGGCAATATGAAGTCTCCGGCATAGCACTGAAGTAGGGACCAGAAGAACCCTGAGGACCGGAATACCCACTGGAAAAACCCTGAATAGCTGGCGGGCGGTAGGAACTCTCTGGAATGGAACTGAAATAGGGGCGTGCTGGAGCACCCCAGGCGGGAGGTGGTGGTGCTGAAGATGGGGGCCTACTGGGCTGACCCCTCCCATACTGACCTCTGCCCCTAGCTAGGGCACCTCTAAACTCTCCAAAGAATCTGGCTCTCTTGTCCTGCTGTATCTTCTCCCTACCTCTCTGACGATACCCCTCAATCCGGCAAGCAATCTCGACCACAAGCTGATACTTTATACCCATCTCCACCTCTCAGGCCATACCCGATCGAATACTGGGCTGCAATCCGGCGACAAACCTCCGCACTCTCTCTGCATTTGTAGGGAGTATCATAAGTGCATGGTGAGATAACTCAGAAAACCTCGTGTCATTGTCGGTCACAGACACCTAACCCTGCTCAAGGTGCTCAAACTGATATCACAGCTCTTCCCTCTCAGAGGGCGAAATATACCTGTCCAAGAACAACTGTACAAACTGACCCCAGGTGATGGGAGGAGAACCGGCGGGCCTACCAAGAACATAGGACTGCCACCATCTATGGGCCCTGCCCTCAAGCTGAAAAGTAGTAAAGTCGATTCCATGTGACTCCAATATCCTCATAGCGTGCAGTCTGTCCCTGCACCTGTCGATAAAATCCTGGGCGTCCTCATGACGCTCACCTCCGAAGACTGGAGGGTGAAGTCTGGTCCATCTATCTAGTAACTTCTGCGGATCGAACTCCACAGCTGGCCTAGGATGGGGTGCCGCTACAGTAATTGGCTGAACCCCTTCTGCGGGTAGTGCACCCGGAGTCTGATATACCGCAGCTGCATGAACTTGAGCCTGAGTAGTAGGGGTCTGTGCTCCCCTTCCTGCCTGCGAAACAGCTGGGTCTGCTGGAAATAAACCAGCCTGAGTCATGGTGTCTATGAACCGAAGCATACGACCCATGACCTCCTAAAATCCAGGCGCAGTCATAAAATCCGCCGGAGTAGGCACAGCTGCGACCGCCTCGCCCTGCTCCTCAATAGTGGGATCCCTCGCAGGGCCTGCCGGTGGTGCAACTGGAATAGCTCTGGGATGCCCTCATCCCCTACCATGGGCTGGTGCCCTCCCCCGGCCTCTACCTCGGCCTCTAGCAACGGGGGAAGCAGCTCCTCCCGTGTCCAAAATGTCGGCGGTACGAGTCCTCACCATCTGTGAGAGAATAGAAAAGGAAATTTAGTACACTGACCACTGCACGATGGAAAATGAATAAAGAGTAGTCTTTCCTAACACCCTATAGCCTCTCAAAGATAAATACAGACGTCTCTGTACCGATCTACAAGACTCTATTAGGTTTGCCAGTAACTTGTGAGACCTACGTGAACCTAGTGCTCTGATACCATGTTGTCACGACCCATTTTCCATAATAGGTCATGATGGCCCCCGACACCATTTGTTAAGCCAGCCAACATGGAAGTATAATTAAATTCTCATTTTACCTTTGCCAAAACCACTATAATAGATTTTTCCAAATAAAGGTTAAAAATCAGTAAAGATCATTAATGTATAAAGGCAGTAACGTCTACCACTGTGTGTGCCAGAACCTGTTGTCACAAGCTACGGGCAACTAGTAGAATATACTCAAAAGAATAATGCCCTATCCTACTGTCTAAATCAGGATAGACAGAAACAACAAAAAAAATACAAAGGAAGACTTCTTCGGCTGCGGATCGGCATGAAAGGAATGCAACTCACCGTAGAAGTCCCAGACGCACTCACTGATATGCACCAGAACGATGTCCGGTTCCACCTGCCTCAAATCCTGTACATTTAAGTACAGAAGTGTAGCATGAGTATATAAATAACATGTACCCAGTAAGTATCCCGTCTAATCTCAAAGAAGTAGAGATGAGAAGTCGACTCGATACTTACTAAGGTCAATTAATATATATATATATATATATAAATATGATGTGTTCAAGTCATGGGATTTACATGCATCAATAGTTTATGGCAAGTGGTATAAGTCAAGAACTATACTGCATCAAGTTTTTAATTTATCATATGAGATAATGGCAAAATAAAGCAAGTATCCCGAACCAATAGAAATAAATTGTGCACTTGCCGAGGGTCGAAGGCACGCCTATAGATGCATCTATTCATACTGAGGCGATCGACCTGATCCACAAATAAGGATAAAATATCAAGTAAACATACATGGCACATAAATGGTCAAAAATACCAAGACAAACTTAAATAACTACGCAGGTATGCTGATATCCCCTTTTTAAGTCTCTAGTATACACTAAGTGCTCATAACAACAAGTTAACATAAGAGATACATTTAATAGGCATGTTGTGGGTCCTAAACTACCCGGACATTTAACATAGTAGTAGCTACGAATGGGCTCTCGTCACCTAGCGCGTGCGTAGTCCCCGCATTTAGCAACAATTACTCAATCATTAATTCTATGGGGACAATTCCCTCTTACGAGGTTAGAAAGGAGACTCACCTCGCTCCGAAGCGCACTTCCAATATCAAGAATAAGCCCAAACCCTCAATTCGTAGTCTAACGAGCACCAACTAATTAAAATAAGCAAGAGCTAGTCAATAAGGGCTTACAAGGTTAAATTCTAATTGTTTAAGCAATTTCCTAATCATTAATACAAATTTCCTAAATTCCGACCCCGGGCCCACGTGCCCGGATTCCAAGATTTTTCGAAGGAACTTATTCTCTATCACCTAAGGATCACAAATATATGATTTCTAGTTCATTACATGGCAAGTTACATGATAAATTTTTAGTTTTATTAAAACCCTATGTCTAGTTCAAATCCTTGACTTTTACTAAATTTTTAGTGTTTAATCTACCTAATATACATGTATTTAAACTAAGGATGAAGGGAAATCACTTACCTTACCAAGTTATGTGGAAACCCTCTCTTGGAAGAACCCAAATCGTGTAAGTGTAGAGTGAAAAATGAGAGAAATGAGTTTGAGTTAGTATTAAATGAACCCTTCTGTCCCCAGTTATTTTTGCATCTGCGGAAGTATTCTCGCTTCTGCGAAATCCACTTCTGCGGAATTTGGCCGCTTCTGCGCTTTTGGGATTTGGGGCTGGACCGCTTTTCTGTGGTCTGGGGGCCGCACAGGCGGAACCGCTTCTGCGGTCCCTGGGCTGCTTTTGCGGTTTCCCCTGGCCTTCCCTTCTCCGCTTCTGCGATCTAATGACCGCATCTATGGTCCCGCTTATGCGGTCCAAGAACTGCAGATGCAGTTATGACAGAAGCAGCATGCTTCAGTCATTTTCCAAATTCTAACTTCACTCGAGCCTCGCTCGTTTGACGCTCGGGGCTCTCGTGCCCCGTCCGAACATACCGACAAGTCTGAAATTACGAGGCAGACCTACTCGAACCCTTGAAACACTCAAAACAATGCTAAATCGAGGAATCAACCCCAGAACCAAATAAATCAAATCATTGAACTTTAAGTTCTTAATTCTCCTCCAACGGGTCAAAACGCCCTTAAACTACTCGGATTGACACCAAATTTTACGGGTAAGTCGTAACTGATATTTCGGACTTGTACCAAGTTTCGGAATCAAAATCCGAAGCTGACACCTAGGAAAACAATAATTTCTTAGTTTATTTAAATCTTTGAAACTTTAACTTAACAATTTCACATAAAAATTCATCGCTCGGGCTAGGGACCTCGGAATTCGATTCCGGGAATACGCCCAGGTCCCATATTTTCCCACGGACCCTCAAAAATTGCCAAATTATGATTCCGGATCCGTTTTCCCAAAATGTTAACCGAAGTCAAACTTTGCCTTTTTAAAGAAACTTAAAGAAGCAACTAGGCTTATTCT
Organism: Nicotiana glauca; assembly: GCA_026770625.1. Classification (NCBI taxonomy): domain Eukaryota; kingdom Viridiplantae; phylum Streptophyta; class Magnoliopsida; order Solanales; family Solanaceae; genus Nicotiana; species Nicotiana glauca. Next base: position 179,369 of record MU717714.1, read on the forward strand.
TGTTCAAAACTCTTGTAACTTTCGAACCACCCATCCCCGCAAGTCATAAATTAGCTAAAGCAAGTGCGGAAAGTTTTATTTAAGGGAACGGAGTTCAAAAATGCAAAACGACCAGTTGGGTCGTTACAGTGAGTCCTGGTTCGATTGAGGTCGAGCCTGCCGTATTTTGATAGTGAAGGCACGTAGCCTGAATCCCAGTTCAACTGAGGTCTAACTTGCTATATTTTGATGGTGAAGGCACGTAGCCTGAGTCCCGGTTCGATTGAGGTTGAACCTGTTATATTTTGATGGCGAAGGCACGTAGCCTGAATACTAGTTCAACTGAGGTTGAACCTGCTAGATTTTGATGGCAAAGGCACGTAGCCTAAGTCCCGGTTCGATTGAGGTCGAACCTGCTATATTTTGATGGCGAAGGCACATGGCCTGAGTTCTGGTTCGACTGAGGTCGAACCTAATACATTTTGATGGCGAAGGCACGTAGCCTGAGTCCCGGCTCGATTGAGGTCGAACCTGCTATATTTTGATGGCGAAGGCACGTGGCCTGAGTTCTGGTTCGACTGAGGTCGAACCTAATAAATTTGACGGCGAAGGCGCATATCCTGAGTTCTGGTTCGACTGAGGTCGAACCTGCTATATTTTGATGGCGAAGGCACGTAGCTTGAGTCCCGATTCGATTGAGGTCGAACCTGCTATATTTTGATGGCAAAGGCACGTAGCCTGAGTCCCGGTTCGATTGAGGTCAAACCTGCCGTATTTTGATGGCGAAGGCACGTAGCCTGAATCCCAGTTCAACTGAGGTCGAACCTGCTATATTTTTATGGCGAAGGTACGTAACCTGAGTCCCAGTTAGATTGAGGTCAAAACTGCTATATTTTGATGGCAAAGACACGTAGCCTGAATCCCAGTTGAACTGAGGTTGAACCTGCTATATTGTGATGGCGAAGGCAAGTAGCCTAAGTCCCGGTTCGATTGAGGCCGAACCTGCTATATTTTGATGGCGAAGGCACGTGGCCTAAGTTCTGGTTCGACTAAGGTCGAACCTAATACATTTTGATGGCAAAGGCACGTAGCCTGAGTCCCGGTTCGATTGAGGTCGAACCTGCTATATTTTGATGGCGAAGGCACGTGGCCTAAGTTCTGGTTCGACCGAGGTCGAACCTAATACATTTTGATGGCGAAGGTACGTAACCTGAATTCCATTTCAACTGAGGTTGAACCTGCTATGTTTGATGGCGAAGGCGCATAGCCTTGGCTCTAGTCCTGGCTCGAGACGGCCCTGTGTCGGTTTTCGGCCTGACACCACGTTAGGGGTGAAGGAGATGCTTCACACTTGTGATCTGAGGGAGAGGTGGGGGGAACTCCTTCTTATTGTCCGGTCTTTTTCGGATCTCAGTTTCCTTTGATGCATTTGAGTATCATGCTGTCGATATACTTCCTTTGGCTTCGATTCCAGGGAAAAAACTATGCGATTTCGCTAGGAAATCCCCACAGACGGCGCCAAATTATTTGACTCGAAAGTTAATAAACACTTTACAAGCAAATACAATCGAAATAATTCAAGGGGTAAATCATAGCTAACCATAATTAATCACTGAATCAGAAGACAAATTCGAGACATAGAAGTAATCAATTATGGAACGACATAAATGGGAGTTTATTCATCAAAGTAATTTGACCTGTCTCTCGTTAAAGAGGTTCAGAATCTTATATTGATCTTGTTTATTACTCCACTTGTGGAGTATAGCTTTCTATCTCTGATGTATTCAAAATTCTCCCTCAAAGTAACTCGACCTGCCTCTCCTTAAAGAGGTTCATGATCTTATATTGATCCTGTTTATTGCTCCACTTGTGAAATATAACTTTCTATCTCTGGTGTAATTAGAGTTGTCCCTCAAAGTAGCTCGACATGCCTCTCCTTAAAGAGGTTCATGATCTTATATTGATCATGTTTATTGCTTCACTTGATGAATATAGCTTTCTATCTCTGGTGTAATCAGAGTTGTGTAGAAGAAGAATCCCCCCGAGGGGTTTTCTTTTTTAGTATTTATAGTCTCAAGCTCTTCTTGCCCATCACGAGTGGGCCCAGTGTTTGGTTACGGAGATGTCCCTTCATTTGTTTTAGGGGCAGCTGTCATGAATTAGAAGTCAGCGGTGTTGGCTATTTACCATAGATTGGTCGTGATGGGATTGATCCCCTGCTTGTCGAATATTCGAATATTTACCAATACAAAAGTAAAATGAAATTGAGTGGATATGATATTACTCCATGATTGGCAAGAGTGACGTCACGAAATTGATATCCAGGTTCATGCGCTCGTGTATATTAAGGTGCAATGAGTATTCGATCTCTTTTGAAACAAGAAGGGTAAAAATTAAAGAAAAATTAGTAGTGCAAGAATCTGAGGGAGAATTAATTAGTCCACTAATTATCTCTAGTAGAGAGATTAATAATGGGGAGAGGGAAAGTAGAATTGAAGAGAATAGAGAATCAAACGAGCAGGCAAGTTACTTTCTCCAAGAGAAGAACAGGATTACTTAAAAAAGCAATTGAACTCTCCATTCTCTGTGATGCTGAGGTTGCTCTTCTCATTTTCTCTCCCTCTGGCAAAGCTTTCCAGTTCGCTAGTCATGAGTAAGTCTTCTTTTAATTTTAATCTCCCTTTTTAGGGGGCTCTCTTTCTGTTCAAACTAAACTTGTTGTTTTCGGTTTGAAACGTATACAAGCACGGGATATATGGATCGGGTTGGTTGGATTTTTATTAAAACCAAACTAATTATATCGGTTTGGGTTGGTTCAATTTTTGTCAGTTTTTCAGTTTTTTTTGGTAACATGAATATTTTATTAATCTCACTTTATTAAATTTTTTATTAGTAAATATTTAAAAAATTGACGAACAAATGATCTATTAAAATATTTTTATGGGAGAATTTTATTGATAGCACATGATAGTTACTTTTTAGTCGTCCGACAATAATTTTTCATTGATGTATACTGTTAAGGTTAAACGAATTTAATAATTAAATATAAAAATCAATATGATACCTAATTAGTGATATGTTTTATTTAATTTTATATTATCGAAATATCACTTCAATTTCAAAAAAGATATAAGAATTTAATAAATCTTGACATATGAACATGAAAGAACAAATAGATTAACGCATTTCAGTAACACTTAATAAGAAAGTGATCATATTATCCATTATTTAAGGTTAATAAAAATGAAATACTTCATATTCTATTAAATATTACATCCCATAAGAGGATCTCAAATATTTCTAGAATTTTTGTAAAGAAACTTTTATATAAAATCTTAAAAGAATATATAAAATTATATATTTATATGTTGGTTTGGTTTAGTTTTTTTTACTCAATACCAAACTAAATCAAACCAAATCTAGTCGGATTTTTTAATCGATTTGGTTTGACTTTTCGGTTTGATGCGATTTTCCCATTCGATTTATACACCCCTATACACGAGTACAAACTACAAAGTTCACAGTCCACTAACTGTAGATCCTAGACTCATATTTTCTAACGTAGTAATATTTATTTGAATCGAGAGTCTATCAGAAATAATGTTTTTATCAGATTTCAGCCTATGCGATTTCACCGAGTATATTTTTGTTGTTCTAACATATGTTTACGTATAGTTATATATATATATATATATATATATATATATATATATATATATATATATATATATATATATATATATATATATAAATCTAAGTTCATTAATCACTTTCTATTTCTTGAGGTATAACCAGTTTATTTCATTTATAAATTAGAAAAGTAACTAATATAAATCCGTTAGGAAGGCTTTGTTGAGAAACAATTATTTTGTTAAAAGTTTAAGGGTTTCAGGTTTCTTACGGAGTGTTAATTAAAGACCATTAATTAATAAAAAGCAGTCCAAACAAAGGCAAAGTATTCTGTAAAAGTTTGCATGTACAAAGAGGAAAAATCATCAAACTTTTTGCTTCATGGGTTCTTGGATTATACATGTTCTATTTTTTGTAACGACATGAGATTAATACTTTTTTATTAATGGATGCAGCATTGATAGGACCATTTTAAGGTACAGGAATGAAGTTGGATTATCCAAAACTAATGATCAAGGCTTCAGAGCTACGGAGGTAATTAATTTCTTCTTAATTTAACTTCTTGTAATTAAGCGCCATAATGGAAAAGATAGAGTAAATTTTATTATTTATATTTATTTTTTCTAACACTATTCTATGGAACTTTGTCACCATATATTAGTTTGATAAACTTTGACGAGTACTCTCTGCTTCTCATCGATTAGGTCCGGAGGTCTGAGATTGAAGACATGACGAGAACAATAGATGAACTTGAAGCCAGAGATAAGTATGTTTAAACTAGCGTTTGGACATATATTTGGTTGAAATTTGAAAAAATGAGTTCTTGAAAACAAGATGAAAAATAATTTTTGAATTTTGAAATTGTGCCTGCCTGGATATGCATTTTACTTGAAAAGAACTTGAAGTTTTGTGAGTAAAAAATTTCAAAAACTTCAAAAACACTCTAAAGTTGTTTTTGGGATATGAAAATTGTTGTTCGCTACTGTGTTAAAACACAAAATCAGAAAACTGTTAGAAAAATAAAAAAAACTGGAAAACAGTAAAGAATAAGAAATATTCCGAGTCCACAATTTGCTTGTACGTCCTTAAGGAATTTTAACCCCCTCATACATTGTCAAGGTAATGGATTAAATCCTCCCAGGATGAAACGGAATAAATCTTCCTGCAACAGTGGCAATACAAACTGCAGGATATCAACGAACTCAAAGAACGGAGCAAAATCATGCTTACGAATTTGAGAGAGAGAGACTACGAATAGAATGCAGTATTTTCAGAAAGAAGGAAGTTCTCTAATGTTTTGGTGTGTTAAAACCGAAGCTATGCCTCCGAATTTATAGGCAATTATTGGAAGAGGTGTGATGTTTGTTCTGGAAAATGTGTCTGTTCAGAAGTTTACGCGTCCTGCCGCGGTCCTACCATGGTTATGCCAGGACCACGGCCAAACTAGCCTTCTGAATCTGCAGCATTGTTCTGGCGCGGTACTACCGCGGTTACGCCAGGACCGCGGTCAGACTATCCTTCTGAATCTTCAGCAGTGATCTGGCATTTAATTAATTATTAAATAATTAATTAAATAAATTTTGTCCAAAAATAATCTTATCGATCATTTGACAAATTCAAATCCAAATCCAAATTCAAAGCCAAAGCCAAAGCCAAAGCCGAGCCGAGCGAGCAATGACGACGGTGCAAGGGTTCATTCTCTTCAACTCCTTTTAAGAGCTTTAAGAAATGATTCTATACATAAGCACACAAATGTAGTTGTCCCTCACCAATGAGGGACAAAGTGCAAGTCAAAAGCTCACTTTATTCAAATTTTCGTTTCCCTCCATTTTATTTCCCACCATTTCCAATTCACACTCTTAGACTTTTAAGCTCAATGCTTAAAGTCTTTGAAGCCCAATGCCTTTAAAGTCCAACAATCCCCCACATGAATGGGAATGGTTGTAACA